>DWQW01004219.1:0-20392 GCA_018249695.1 Heliconius erato demophoon | reverse complement strand
CATTTCTCCAGGGTGCTTTCTTTTATCAACAGAATGTTCACTGCCCTCCATCATATTTTTTCCCCAATGAAAATGTATCTGAGAAAATACGTGCTTCTCTAAAAAAGGTCCACCTTCTAAATAAGGTCGTTCCGTTCTCCATTTTACTCCGAGAAGAACTATAAAAATAATAATGATTATATTTATATAAATATTATAATAATGCATACTATCAATACGAATTTGATTCGTATTGGAAATTTATTTTTGTGTTTCGTAACCGACCGTACCTGTGGTTAAGGTTATCTTATTCGCTTAGACCTCATGCGCACAGGAGGTAAAAAAGCGTTGCGTTGAAGCCAGTGCTTTTATAAAGGGTACAATTTTATTAAAGTTCTTTGATTTTCAGGATTACTACACATTTTAAATTAAACTATTTTGAAACCCGATGTTTCGACCCGTGTTTCAATGTATGTGTTAACTATAACTTTATATTTTAAAAAATAAATAAATCAGTTTCACGCTGTATCCCGCGCAGGGTAGGCAGAGGGAACCTGGTGTAAGACTCCGTTCCCCACTTTCTGCCGAATTCTGGAGGCATTGCGTGTTCTCGTTCGCTCGACACCAGAGCGAAGAAATGAAAATATAAATTTAAGTAAATATTTCATCTCCTCGAGTGGGGATCGAACCCACAACCAGTCGATTTTACAGTCACACTTCATGTCGCTGCGCCACGACTGGCCTCTTTATATTTTGTTATTTGATTAAAAAATATTGACTTTCGAAAGACAATAACATGATAAAAATTTGAAAAAACATATTTAATGTTATTCGACAGGTATCTATTCATGTGACTTACAATAAACAGAGAATTACAACGTCTGTAAAAAAAGAAAATATATTTACCAAATGAAAACAAATAGATTTAGAAACAAAGATACTTTTCAAATAATTTGGCAAACAGACTTATTTTATTAAATTAAGTAGATATTCAAACTTCTGCCGGGATTTATAACTGTCACAATTATTTGAATGTCAAGTCGAAGCCATAGAGATTATAGGTTTCCCCATCATATGACAAACTGACACAACTTTAATTAAGATTTAAGATTTAATCTAAAATCAAAAGTACTGTATAATCTCTTATGATATCTTCGAACGATCTGCCGACCTCGAAACTTGTGGGTTGAAGTTATGATTGGGATTCAGTTATCAAAGATGGACTGAATATGAATGAATATGATAGAATATGAATGAACATGATGTACTATGTATATGAGGTATATACATATTAATTCTAAATATTAATTCAAGAACGCATCTCGAACTGCAACCACAATAGGTTTTCTCCTCTATATTATAGGAGCATATTTAAAGAAATATCCGAAAAAGCTCATTCATAATAGGAAATACACATGAACTTAAATTAACCTTGGCATAAACGCTTTTTATTCATCAAAACAAATTATTGTTTACAGGAAGACATTGAATGGAAATATTGTTCTTTAATTATAGAATTCTGGATGTTTCGTGAATTGAAATTACCACTTCATTATGTAAATGATAGATTTTCGAATTTGTTTACCTGTATATCCAGTATTAGTTAATTTAATTTTGTGAGGGTAGACATCAAAGTTATACCAGACAAGTTCAGGGCAACAATATTTTAAGGATTCGGTAATAGAAATATCAATAGGAGACGATAAAAGTCCTTCTGCTTCGCTGCAGTAATGAATCCATTCTATACTTCCAAAAGGTGGAACATATTTTGTTTCTTCTTGTGGCTGCTGCTCTTCTTCGTCTGCGTATGTTATCAAATATAAAATGAGTATATCAATTCAAGAGCAAAGTACGCAAACTTAAGTTAATACTATTAAATAATTTATACCTGGAGCTGCTTGTGCTAATTTCAACATGTTCACATAATTTGCTATATTTTATTATATTTTACAGTAATTTTACATTAAATATTTGCCTAAATAAAAATTAATTTCACATGAATTTAATGACAACAAAAATCATAGATTAATAAAAGTAGCCCAATCCCGGAGGCTTTAAAAATAATATAGACTAGATCCTTATTCGATTGAAGTAACTTGATTCGTGTTTAATTTAAGCTGTCAATTGTCATATGTACGTATTGTGTGTAAAACATATAATCATTAGTTAAATAGAAATATTAATTTTACTTTTATATCCACTGTTATTACTTTATAATGACTTCAAAGGCAAATCAATTAATAAATTGTAAAGATGACATTAATCCAGATCATGAGTTATTAATTTGGCAAAAATGGATTGAAATTAGAAAAGAGGAGACTGAGCACCTAGCCAACCGAACAGGACGTACACAGGCTCAGTTGGCTATGAATACATTGAAAAGTTTTAGAGCACAAAAGGAAAGAAAAATTGTTTTGGAAGATGCAAAAATTGAGAAGAAGTGTGGAGTTCGAAAGAGTCTTTGGGAGCAACCTGCAAGATTAAAACAGAAATGTTACAATGATCCAGTATATGAATTGCATAGAACACGTGCGGAATTAGGGCGACCTCGCATAATAGAGCATATTGGTGTCCCACGCCATATACAAGAAAGTGAAAACGGAATTGTGGGATCGGGCCGAAAACAATGCGTAAAGTTAGATGCGCAATATAATAGTTATATGGAACAGAAGGAGAAAGAATTAGAAGTTAATATTAAAAAGATTGATCCTTTTAGGTAAATAGTTTTAGATATTAATGCGACTAATTTCGTAAAATATCAAGTGCACTTGCGCCTTTATCATTAACTAAGCTGCAGTATTACAATACATTTACAAGGACTTTGTAAGTTTCCATAAGACACTATTAAGCATTGCGTTCGATTCAGTATCCACATGTACAAATTACAAAAAATATTGTTTCAGTTTAATTTATTTATAATAACTGTATCCCTAGCGGAGTAGTCAGAGAGAACGGAGCGTCAAATGCTACGGTCTCTACATAACTATATCGCCTCGTCCACTGTCATCAACCTCTTCATACATGCCATCCGAGATTTCTCATGCTTTTTACGTGGCCATCCTCCAGTACCTTTGATACTGTGTTTTTGAAGGTCAACGGAGGTCTCCCCACATCTCTTACCACATACTTTTCCATCATAAATATTTTTTGAGTTTTATCATCACTCATTTGTTCGACGTGCCCAAACTAGCTGGACACGTTCTTCTTCATTCTCACCGTGACAACCTCGCTAGTACCTGCCATTCTATGTATCTCTTCATTGTGGTTCCGATCAGCTAAGCTGACTCCGTATATTCTACGAAGAGATCCAAACGTCTCAACGTGCAGCTGTGCTGACGTTTCGCCTTCTCATCAATGCAGTCAAGGCACCGATGACCCTGTTAAAGGCATTTATCGCATATCTTTCATTTCTACACTTCACACACAACATACTTACCTAACATACAATATATCTATAATAAAATTTATATAAATACTAATGTTCTTTTTTACGACAGACCACTAATAGATGAACTAATAATAGTGGGAAGTAAGCCTAAAACTCCAAAACGAAAAAGACCACCATTGCCAATTATAAATATTACTTCTAATTATGAAGATGTTAAGAATGCCTTGTATTCCGTATATGCCATTAGAATAAATAACACGATTTTTTACAAAGATAGTTCAGACCACACTCTTACACATTTAAAAACAATGCAAAGTGAACATTGGCATATCAATTGTGATAAATGGTCGTACTACTTTAACTGTCCTGTTGGAAATATTGGAAGAAGCAAATTATTTCTTCAAAATTTAGGAACAGTTAGTCTACGATATTGCTGGAAACAAATAAACAGTCCACACTCAGAATTTTATGAGAGACCTGTTTTCTTTTTTAATAAAAATGAAAATATTATTTACCCAGGACAACAACAAGAACTTCTTTTTACTTTTCTTTCTAACGAGCCTGGAGCGTATTCAGAGAAGTGGGAAATACAATTTATGAACGTCCATTTCTTTGACACATTAGATAAACAACTAGTTATTGTATTAAATGCCGACTCAGTCGAAAATATGATAAAAATTAAAAGAAAAGTAGAAGCGTTGGAAACTATAATTTATTTCAAGGTTCTTAAAAATATGATGCGAGATTTACTACAAGAAATCTTTATGAAAGCTACATGCATAGAACCCCAAACTTACCCATATGAAAAGTTATTATTAGAAGCTGAAATGTTTATTATGAAAAATCCAGTCTATTATTACCACCAGTCTGAAATATTGAAGCTTAATGATTTATTTAATGAAATGGTTCCAGATAAAGTTTGGGACCTCTCTATATCTAGTTGGAGACATGCAATGATAAATAAAGATTTTGATGACAGAATGAAATACTTTACACTTCTGAAAAGTAGTCACAGAGAATGTGTAAAACCGTATGAAGAAACTGATGATTTATTAGAACATAAATACAAAGCCGTAAACCAACTTCTTGGACAAATGGCTGACAAATTTGATATGATGTATGTTAAAATGATGGAAATTCACGCGAATAACAGTCAGATCAGTATATCAAAATATTCCCTAGGACCACAAGATGAAAACGTGCCATTATTTGTTAAAAATATATTTTACATAAAAGCTTATGAGTATGTTGCTACAACAATGGAGTCGTGTGCGGGTGTTCTGAGTAGTCTAGACTTGAATAGATGGATCGAATTTGATTTTTGCCGCACATAATCTTTTTTATATTTCACTTTCGTATGTAATAATGTAAAATAAATTATTTTAATTAAATTAAAAGAAAATTATTTTATGGAATAAAATTATTTAAAAATTACTTACATAAACAATATTAATTTCCTACTTTACCAATTCCCGACTACAAAGTTGTTCTATAAAATACTTAAATTTACTTAAAAAAGCTGTGAAGTTATTGATTTGATCTGAAAAACTTATTCCTAAACTAAACTTAAATATAACATTGGAAGGATACATTTGTATCATATTTTTCGATATTTGTTATTAAAGTGACTATGGATGGAGTATGGCGAAATTTAACGTACTGTAAAATAGATAAACGAATAGATTATTTTATCCCGTTACATATCATTACCCGCCAGTATGATTTGGATCAAAATATTATAATATTTCTTCACGGTTTCTATTTCATAAAAATCATATTCCAAAAAATAATGTCAAATTCTCTCTTTTTCAAGCTAATGCTGAAGAATTTAATAAAAGCGATTGAAAAAAAAACCAAGTTTAATAAAACAAAAAATATATTCGATATACCGTATATTACAATAGGGAAACAGTAACTGTTGTCGTTTCCCATAATTACATGGAGTGAAACACACTGAGAAACTCCCTGAGCTATTATCTTAAGGTTCGTATAATTCTAATAAAGAAGAAAATAAAAAATTAATGCATAAGAAAAGGTTGCTGATAATCCTTGCTTTTAAATGTAAAGTAATTTATCTAAAATAGTTACTTTTGCAGTAAATATTTACTTATGTAAGCTCATCGTGGCCAGGGGGTATAAGCGTGCGTGTAAACGCAATGGTTGTAGGTTCGATTCGAACTTCGACTCGTGGGAATGAAATATTAAATATTTTCATTTCCTCGCTCTAGCATCATGGCAGAGCGGCGTTGATTTAACCCACTCAACACGGTTTAATGGGAACGGAGTGTCTTAACGTAAAGATCCCAGGATTCCTTTGCCTACTCTGTTATGTGCAGGAAACAGCGTCAAGCTAAAAATATAGAATAAATATATAATATATAATATATTTATATTGTTATATAATTTGTTCCCTAAAATAATGTCTAAGAGAGCATGCAAGCTATAAGTAAAGATAGCTAAACAAGTAAGCTAAAAAGGATCTAGGACTGTTTTTTACATTTTTACTTTCAATAATTTAACAATACATCACTTAAATTATTAGTTATTGATTTTTTTTGCTCAATAAATTGTATAAAAAATTGCTCTCAAATATATCATCCACATTCATAGAATGGCAACCCGGAGTTCATATAAACGATTTATGTTCATATTGTATGTAATATTTTATATACTATTCCAAAAAGTTCCAACGTTACGATCGATATCATCAATCATTGTTGACATCAGACAGTAGTCATCAGTCAGAAATATCAATTCTGTTGTGAATATTAAATAAACATTTTATATACAAGTAAAGGCAGTTTTGTAATGATGATGTTAGATTCAAATCTATTTAAATGATAACTGTAAAACTTTACATATGGTACAGAATATATTCGTAACGTGTTATGTGACTTTCATATTCGTCATTGTTACAAGCGATGCTTATAAAGGTATAACATAGATAAGTTCATTGTTTATATTCATTTCAGCTTCACGCTGTATCCCGCACGCAGCAGGGAAGGCAGAAGGAACCTAGTGTTAAGATACTCCGTTACCCACTTTCTGCCGAATTCTAAAGGCTTTGCGTGTTGAGTGGCAGAACTCAACTCCGCGCTTAACCTCGACACCAGAGCGAAGAAATGGAAATATAAATTTAAGTAAATATTTCATCTCCTCGAATGGGGATCGAACCCACAACCAGTCGGTTTTACAGTCACACTTTGTGCCGCTGCACCACAACTGGTCATTCATTATTAAATAATCTAGTTATTAAAATATAATATGTTTCATATCACTCGATCTTTTTTTATTTTATATATAATTCACTTGTCGACTTGACTCTTTAGAATTTATCAAATCGAAATACTCTATATCTTTGAGTTTGCGTGTTTATTCCAAAGTATTTATATTCAAAAGCTATAATAAATATTACCACTACGCAGTAGACAATATGTAGCACTTACTAACTCCGCAATTCTTAATGACAATTTTATCATTGATCATTAATTAAGAATTCGTGTTAGTCGATACCACAAAATAAATCTATCTCTGGAGGAGGAGCTAGTCCTCCTCCAGCTAAGCCTAGGTCACCTTCTAACGAGATATAATTATACCTACACCTGGAGACGACAGAAAGACTATTACTCTTGTGCTAATTAAATTATATAAGACGTCATCGTGACCCAATTAAATTATATATAAGGCAATTTCTCAGTAAAGTTTCACATTGTCCTTATTGGATCTGTAAACATTACCATGAAGATATTGTATGAATTTTCAATAGACTTTACTCAAGATGGAACGACTACGCGTCCAAACACATTATCTGACGATGCGGATGATATACAAAGACAATTGGACAATGAAGCTCGAGACAGAATGATTTTAGGGAAGGTAAATTTTCTATGGAACAAAATTTTTCAATAAAAAAAAATGTTCAATACTTATAGATACTTTGTAAATTCTTTCATATTGAAATGAATTTCGAATTGGTAAGAATTTTTCTCATTTCTATTGTATGAACGTCTATTTAGCAATATTAAAAATTTATAAAATCAGCTTCACTTCAAATTAAATATTAAAAAATAATATTTGTATCTCTCCAGTGGGATTAAACACACAACCGTCACGTTATAGTCACGCCCTTGGGGCGCCACTCATTATTATTAGTCTAATAAAAAAGGAATTTTCAACTTATATAAATTGTTTACTAGTTTTACTTGCTAGGGGCCGCTGTCTTAGCGTATGACTGTAAATTTAATGTTGACAATATATGCGGGATAAAACGTAAAGCAGCAAAAAAAAAGGAAATGATATAATTTATTACTTTCAGCCTAAAACAGTATGGATTTTTCACATGCCTGTAGCAACCACCAAAGTATTACCGAGATACACAAGGCGTCTCGTAAGTATTTTTTTTTTATTTTTCAGAATAAATACATTTATAAATATTTTCTCAATATAAAAGTCGATTTACATTTTTTTTATTTCAGAATATTTTCAGAAAGCCTAATAAATTGAACAAGACTAAAAAGCCAAGTAACTAATGTGCTGCTAGCATCGTCAATTATTTTTAATTTAATTCTACTACATTTTATTTCTGAGATAATTTTGAAAATGATAACTATTTTTTTAGCGGAAAAAAGGATGGATTGGAGTTACAAGGGTATGTAAATAATGTTCATATTCCCCAGTATGCTATCTTATGTAGTATTTTCTTAGTACTAACTATTTATGAGATGCAGAGATGCTAACAACATAAATAAGTTGTAATAAGCTTATAGGAATTTCAACGTAGCTTGACAAGAAGGTACGGCTTAGTGGTCAGAGCACTTGGACAGTTTCAAAGAGGCGCGGGTTCAAATCTCACTACCACTTAGAAATAAATATGTTACTTATTTAATACATATATACATACAACCTATTAGGCATAATTCTTTAATTAATATTTTCATATTTATTTAATTTAACAATACGATTGCTATTATTATTATTTATACAATAGTGAACATTTTTATTTTGATTTATTTATAGACCAAAACGAATGGCTAAAAACTTATCGAAGTTGCGGTGGACGATCACAATCACCAGTTGATATTCCGTACACTGGACTAGTGAAAATTAAAGGATATCGAGAATTATCTTTTATAAACTACAATGTTTATCCGCGAAGTCTTACTTTGACAAATGATGGTAAAAGAGGTATTACACTTTTCTTTCTTTATCTATTGCCAGGTCACTCTGTTAACAACTGAAAAGTCACTGAATGTGAGTGATAAAATTTAATATTACACCGTGAAGCGATGGTATAATTGAAAAACATGAAATAATACATTTTTAAAATATTAATCTTAGTAGGCAAGTTTCTCAAGTTATAATATATGTATATAACTTAATTAATAGCTGCGACACAGTGTTTCACTAATGCGGTTATTATCGTACAAATTGTGTCTTGTATATTTGCTAAAAGTTTAAAATAAATAAATAAAAATAAATTGCCGGCATTCAAAAAAAAATAAAAAATTTATACTATTACAAAAATTTTTAGGAACTCATATTTCATTCGTCGGTAAAAAAATTTTACATCTATTCTCATAATTTCCTCAATTGAACTTCAAAGTCACGACCGCCATTATTATAAAAATCGGTGGCGATTTTAAGATTTTTGCATATTAACTTTCACCCCCTTATTTGAACCCTTAAGGGATGAATTCTAAAAAACCATGAAACACGTATTCAATGAAATGTTTTTAAGAGTCTGAATTTCAAATTTTATCAAAATCGGTGTCGATTTAAAAAAAATCCATCCAAACTTTCAACCCATATTTCATCCCTTTAGCGTTAACATTTAGTGGATGTCCAGATTATAAAAATAAATATCTGTCCAAATTTCACTTTTCTATCATCAGCGGTTACGGCTGTGCGTGCGTCTTACCTCAGTCAGTCAGGTACATGTCCTTTTATATATATATAGAAAAGATTAGAATTGAGGACTTTGAGACCCAGGGACACAAGTATGCGAAAAACGCGACGGTTGTGGGTTTAATTCCCATTTGGGGGGAATGATTCAATATATGGAGATGCGGTAAAACGCAGCTTTGAATTCCGAAACTGACAAGCAACATATCGAGAATTTGGCGCAAAATGGGGAACGGAAGAATCTTAATGGGAATGGAGTGTCTTAACACTAAGTTTCCGGGTCCCTTCAAAACTAAAAAAAAATGATATGACCCCACCACTCAACACGCAATGTTTAAAATACGATAAGTTGAGAACCAAGTGTTAGGCTTCTTTTTGACTTCACGCAATTTTCTCTGCACTTTCCAGCGTAACATAGTATAGGGCGTGACTTATTAATAATAATTACTATTGTGTAATTAATATTATACAATTCAGCTCTTCAGTTATGGCGTTTGGAACGTGTTTTGAAATCTATTCAAAAGTTTCGAGTGGGGATCCAAACCACAACCAATCGCGCCCAATTACAGGCGCACTTTGTGCCCCTGCGCCATGACGTATTTATAGTACATGACACGACTACATGACATTTATATCCAAATCCGTCTCTCCAGTTATCCTCTATGGCGAATGGGAAAATAATCGCCAACCATACTTATACGGTGGAACAGCCCACAGCAGAAAATATATATTTCACTCAATGACCCTCCATTGGCCCTCCGAACATAATGTAGGCGGTGTTAAATACCCTCTAGAAACCCAAATAATCCACATATCTGCAGAATATAAGTCATTGCAAGATGCTGTTGGCGCTTCATGTAGAGATTCCTTAGCAGTTGTTGGGATGATTAATTTTTACAAGGTAAAGTTTGTTTTATATGTTTATTATATGATATTAGGCCATCGTGTTCTGCCATTCAACACGCAGGCTTAAAATAATGGGCAGATATTAAGGTAGAGAGTGTCTTAATACTAGGTTCCCTACCCTGCTAAATAAGGGATTGAGCGTAAAGTAAAAAATAAAAAACAACAATATAGGAAAAGTGAAACAGTTTTCTTACTTGATGTTTTGTTGGAGCAAAGATGAAAATTTTGAGTGTAAATTAATCTCGTGGTTTAAAAAGAATTTAGAGATACTTAGTATACCTATTATTCATATAATTCTTCTATTATTTTTGATAAATTCATATAGGCATACCGATACTTCTATGGTGCAGCTTAGTGTGTGGTTATGATCATGACAGTTTCATATTTAATAAAGAAATACTAATATTCATTAAATATTTTTGTTTCTACGTCTCTTGAGACAAAAAGCATAAGGATAAGCCTGAACAAATAAACATATCAAATATGGTGCTTCGATATAAGTACTTAATATACAAATATGTTATATAAAATGTGAACGTAATATGAATCATATTTCTTTTCCTTATACCATAAAATAAAAAAAATTATCTATTCTACACTTAGTATATCTATCCATTATAAATAATAAAAAAACAACAAACTAATTGATAATATTTTTCATTGTCAAAGCTTATAAATTAATAATATCATTTCATAAAGTTTATAAAAGTTTTAAGTCAGTCAAAAGTTGTTACTTCAAGGTACTTATGGCACTCTTAATTAAATATTAATAAGAAAATGTTACTCCAAAATATTTTTTAACATTTTTTTAAAGTGTTATTCTTGTTAGAACTTAAATAAATTAATGCTAACAACATAAATAAGTTGTAACAAGCGTATAAAAATTTCAACATAGCTTGATGAGAACGTATGGCTTAGTGGTCGGTTTCCAGGAGGCGCGGGTTCGAGCCCCGCTACGTTAAAATTTTAATACGTTTCCTTCTCACTTCGCTTATCCGCTCGTTGTAATGATAGGACAAACTTTAAAGGACAAACATTTTTCAGTACTATTAGGTTTAAGGAACCCTTATAATATCACTTTGTTTTCCGTCTGCCTCTCTCCCTCTCTCTCTCTGTTTGTCAAGAGCCTTTGTCTCATAAACACTTTGAGATATCAAGTGGAAATTCAAATGATATGCTCAAATCTACGGGCCCATGATTTCCTGAAAAAATCGTATTTCTATATACATTTACATAAAAAAAGCATATGGGCGTTTATATCGCAAAAAAGTGTATTTCGACACTATAAAGAGAATCGAAATTAATAGTGTACCTCCGGTTGACCTAGAATTACCAAATTTGGCAGGTAGCATCTGCATTAAAGCCGCTAGTTCTAGTTCATGTGAGTTATTAGATGAAAAGTCTCTGGTTAAGCTAACCTTGAATTTCAGAAAACCCATTTATCATATCGGCAGTCTTCCAAAACACTCCCCTTAGCCGCGCCCAGTATCAGCATATTGGGCCTTAGCGTTTCGAGTGACTGCCAGTATCGTGATCATCTGGAAAGCAAGGCCAAGTTGACCTTAAAGAACTGGGGGTCGTCAACAGAACGAGACAGTATTTAACGCCAAAACACTGATTGGGCCTGTATAGAGATTCGGCCTCATATGGTACTGTTCTTGTCTCTGGGCTGGTGCATCCTACTAACAGCTTCACCCATTTGATTGCATACAACGTAGAGCCGTTCAAATCGTGGAGGACCCATTGATCTGTGCAGGGTTGACCCATTGGCTTTGCGTAGAGATGTCACCTCGCTGTGCGTTCTCTTCCTCATTTACCAGGGAGTATTCTGGAGAAATGTTTGACCTGTTACCTGCCGCCGAATTTTCTAACCGCATAGTATGGAACTTCTTTCCTTCTAGGTCGATACGAATTGGTTACCTTCAAAAAGCACGTCTATCCCCACCTTAAAGCCCGGCAACGCACCTGTAGCTCCTCTGGTGTTACACGAAGTCGTGGGCGGCGGTGATCACATCGTTTGCGTTGTTATTGTTTTCATAAAAAAGATGATTTTTTTCATAATATCAAAGCTTATTATATACCTATATCTATGTAAAATCCTAATCAGATTATTTAAAATATAATTCTCAAGTGGCCCGTAAGCCGTATCTTGTTCCTATTGTTGAATATTCACGAATAGAATACTTAAATAGATTGTTACTTCCAACTTTCTACAATGAAATGAAACTAGTATAAAAATATAAGCTTAAAGGATAATTAAGTATTAGAAATTTGGAAAAACAGCATTAATTGATTAGCAAATCATAATTTTTGCGTCTATCTCTAATTGACAGTAAGGTTTATATGTGCCTAGAACTGAATTATCTGACGCAGCGGTTGGAGGTTCAATTCCTACCTGGGATAGAACCTTCAAAACTTCGCGCTTACAGTGACCCGTTTGTGCCACTCTATCACAATATCTTTAGAAAGCTTGCCTGCTAAATATTTCGTTGTCGAAAAAAAATACAGAAAATTCGGAATTATGTACATTTATAGTTAGTTGGTTGCTTGAAACCACGCTGACGCAGTTGAGATCTGAATGACGAACGATAAACACAAGGTTATAGATATTTTTCAATGTCGTCAAATAGAAAATTATAGAAAATCGGAGACCTGGAATACATTTATTACTAACATTAAGTGGTGAGCGCTTAAAACGACAAGTTTTAAATGACCAACGACCATAGTATAAGACTTCTTATAGTATAAAGATGTGCTTATAGCAGTGGCTGCATTTAATTATGTATTTATGCTGTTAATTTTATGGCGTAAATGTTAAATTAGAAGAAATAAGTATAGTTTTTTTGACACCGTTTCAGTTCAAAAATCATACTCAAAGAGGTTTAGCTGATTTACTTCGAATGGGACATGAGTCGCCATGTAAAAATGCATCGATATCTCCAATGCCCCTTTCTTATTTCAACCCCCCAATGAGAAAGTATGCATGCTATCACGGATCTTTAACTTTTCCACCATGTACGGAAGCTGTATTGTGGCTTGTAAGAGCAAGAGCATTACCTGTATCAAGGGTAAGTAAGAATGTTATTTGTCTAAGATATGGTGTAGGCACGCATTCGAATTTAAACACTTATTCGTCCTAAGGCTAGTCGTGGGTTCGATCCCCACTTGTGGAAATTAAATATTCATTTACATTTATATTTTGATTTCTTCGCTCTGGTGTCGAGCTAAAGCGCGGCGTTGAGTTCCGAGGGTCAACACTAAGTTCCCCCTGCCTAGCCCGCAGTGTGCGAGATACAGCGTGAAGCTAAGTTGCTGTCCTACTTCTACCTGTTTTTTGTAGGGGATTGAAGTAAATCACAAATACTCGTGGATACGTAGTCATTATACTCCCATTGAATAAAATAACGAACAAAAATAAGAACCGTCAGTGATTTTTTTAAATAAAAATAAATATTCAACAAAATATCAACAAATGAAAAAATGGCTAAAGAACTTTTGTCGTTTTGCTGCACAAAACGAAATCGAAGTCTACTCATAGAGTAGACTCACGAGTGGTCTAGATGAAAATAAAACATTCAAATTAATTTAATAATTTCATTTACACGCTCTAGTAAGGAGGAAAAGCAAAAATGTGAATCTGCTATAGCTTCATATAATAAACTATAATGTTGCCTAATACGTCATAAAGTTAAAATGCTATAACTACATTCCCACGCATATTATGAAATTCCTCGAATACTCCCTTTGAAATAAATATAAGCAATATTAATATGTGTATTCCAGGATGCTATGAAGGCTGCTACCAGTTTATTCGGAAATGAACAGAAAAGTCTCTTTATACGTCAATTGCAATCCCTTAACGATAGAAAAGTTTATTATATGAATTAAGCTACTTTAAATAAAATATATGTAATAGATTTAAGTGATTTTTATTTTCATAGTATAATATAATGATTTTAGATATATTTATTTATATTTTGGAACCAATCAGAACTTTACTGCATTTACATGTTACATACAAAATAAAATAAATAAATAAATCAGCTTCACGCTGTATCCCGCACACTGCAGGGTAGGCAGAGGGAACCTAATGTTAAGACACTCCGTTCCCCACTTTCTGCTGAATTCTGGAGGCATTGCGTGTTGAGTGGCAGAACTCAATGCCGCGCTTGTCCTCGACACGAGAGCGACGAAATACAAATTTAAGTAAATATTTCATTTCCTAGAGTGGGGACCGAACCCACAAGCAGTCGGTTTTACAGTCACACTTTGTGCCCCTGCGCCACGACTGGCCTCATACAAATATGTAATTAAATTCAAGACATAATAGTATCTTAGTAGTGATGTATGGATAGATATCGTTAAGTTTGGCTGACTGACAGGGTCGTCATCGTTTGTCATATACAGTGAACCGATAGTTTCGTATCGGAGATGAGATTCAGTCCATTACCAGAACGAAAATGATCGATATGCTGTAACTGGTCATCGCAATGCCAGCCTCTTATGTTCACAATTAGATTTTTCTTCAGCGTATCCCATATCTATATACGAGTAGAAAGAAAAACGTAGTGTTTAGATACTCCGCTCTTCATTTTCCACCTGATTTCAAGACATTGCGTGATTAAGTGATTTGCCAGAAGAGGACAGTCAAATGTGTAGTAAAAAAACTATTATTTATATATTTTTTTATATATTTTTCTGAGAGTACATTGCTCATTAAAAGTAACAAATGATGTGAAGTCGAATTTCTTTCAGTTTTTATTAAAGAATCTTATTAAGCGAGAATAATTCAATTGAACTTTTCAAAAGTAGGTCAAATTAGTTGAGAAATATGTCGAACATTTGCTGAGAAGTATCCGACAGATAATGATACAATAATTGTGAGCTTCAAAATTTTTTTACATAAATGTCTAAGACTATGGCTCTTAGCAAAAAAATATATAAGCTAAAAAGAACAAAAAATCTTTTTATACCACCACATTCCTCCGATGGTTTTTGAATTCAATTTGAATTTGTATTGTCTATTGTGACAAAAACAAAAAACTCGACTGCATAAAACTAAAAAGAAAAAAAAATCCAATAGTTCATTAGGATTAACAATCGGGATCCTTTTAAATTTTGTGGGGCTTCTTATGAAGATTTTAATGATTGCAGAATTATAGGTAATTTTTTTATTAGTATTACGGTAATAATAAATATGATATACATTATACTGATTACTGAGGCCAGTCGTGGCGCAGGGGCACAAAGTGTGACTGTAAAACCGACTTGTTGTGGGTTCGATCCCCATTCGAGGAGATGAAATATTTAATTAAATTTATATTTCCATTTCTTCGTTCTGGTGTCGAGGCTAAGCGCGGCGTTGAGTTCTGCCACTCAACACGCAATGCCTCCAGAATTCAGCAGAAAGTGGGAAACGGAGTATCTTAACACTAGGTTCCCTCTGCCTACCCTGCTATGTGCGGGATACAGCGTGAAGCTGATTAATTTATTTTTATTTTATATACCTTATTGAAATCTTTATGTTAAGCCCCTTCTTTGGAAATCAATATCGAATAACATATATAAAAAATATATACATATATATACCAAGGACAATAGACATAGACACCGTCGCCATGTCTTATTTTTTCTTAACGTCACCTAATCTAAGAATATTTGGGCTGCTAAGATGAATCTAATGATACTTCAATTATGTAAATCAGTTCAGCCGTTCTGCAGATATGAGGTCTAATAAAGAATATTACATACAAGATTCTCGAAAAACATAACTCTTCCTTTGCAGACGGGTAAAAAGGCATATTTATGTATAGAGGTAGATAGAGTAAAGAAATAAAATTATATTGTTACATTAGATTCTAAGTTCTTCAAAGGATTGACGTTATATATATATATATATATATATATATATATATATATATATATATATATATATATATATATATATATATATATATAAAAGGACTTGTGGTGAATGAACGTTCATATGGAAAAATCTTTAAATCGCCACCGATTTTTATAAAAAAATAAATTCAGACTGTCAAAAATATTTTATTGAACTCGTGTTTTGTGGTTTTTTAGATTTCACTCCTAATAAGCGGGCGAAGCCGCGCGCGCCCTCTAGTTTATTATATTGCTATTTATTTGAGCAGACTTACATTGCCATTATCGTTCTACAGGAAATTGAATGCTTTAGCTTTAGGTATTAGGACTTTCATATTCTAATTGGTTTGCAATTTTATATGAATATAGTTGTACATTGTAACCTTAATTTTCCATATAAAATTATAAAGGTGTAACTCGATCGAGGAATTATGTATGGTCAGCGATTTTCAATGGTTCAACAGATATTTGAACGTTGGTGATTTTTTTTTGAGAAAATCGTATAATTAAATATTAACAATTACTTTTAGGTTGAGTTCTGCGATTTAACAGACAATGCCTCCAAAAGTTGTTTGAAAGTGAGGAACGGAAGTGTCTTAATGGAAACAGATTGTCTTAACACTGGGTCCCCGGGGTCCCTCCGCCTACCCTGATATGCCCCGTACAGCGTAAAGCTAATTATAAAAATATTCACAAATAACTTAAAATTATAATTTTTTATTAATTATTGTATATCTCAATGAAAAATGCTCATCACTCTAAATAACTTTTGTTAAGGTGGTATTTTATTATTTATTAAAGTTTTGTTAAGCCACTATGGTTCTGAATCAGGTGTGGACGTCTTCAAAATCAAATGTAGTCTAAATCTAGCACAGGCCTAATGCTACAAAACAGTAGTCTAGTGGTTCAGAACATAGGCATATAATACAAACAAACAGGCAAAAAAAAAATCCTGTGATTTTAGCGTTTTTACATCCCCCTTCCTTGGTTTTTCTCATATATATTCAATGCACAAATATAATTTTTATTATAGTACAGATATCGTATCTACGAACATTGCGGATTATACGAAAACATACGGGCAGTGCGTCGACTGAAAGACTTGCAAACCAATAGTGGTTTCATTGTAAATTAAAAAAATATTTAATTCTTCATATATTTACCTAATAATGCAAAAGTTCAGTATCTTAATAATGGAATTGAAACATAAGCATATAACTAACTAAAACTTAACTTAGCTTCACGCTTTATCCCTAGCGGGGTAGTCAGAGAGAATGGAGCGCCAAACGCTATGGTAAGCATAAGCATATCATATTACTATAACAAATTATTTCACTTCAGAGACTATTATTTTCCTACTTTGAGAAAGATACAAAATAAATGCTTATAATAATTAGAAAATCAAAAAATTAAAAGACAACTGTAGGTATAGAAGTCAATATCGATCGGACATTTTGAATTATTGAAGCATTTTTAATTAAATTCACTATACATACAAAAATAAACCTTATTTTAATGGAATAGAGGTCAAATTCGAAGTCGATTGTAGTTGGCTTATTATTTTTGCATTAAGTCGCTATCACCTTAAGTCAGAGTCACATACATACATACATATCTACTTACGAGAAAAATATATCTTTTATTTTTGTTTCATTATCATATTAGTCATCGAGCTCAGGAGCACAAGCGACGGTTGTGAGTACGATTCCCACTCGGGGCAATAAATATTTTCATTTCCTCGCTCTGGTAAAGAGACATTGACATTCGCCACTTAATACGCAAACGTGTATGAAAGTGGGGAACAGCACTTTCGTTAATATAAATCTTAATGAAAAATGAAGGATGGTTCTTAGGTTCCCTACGCTGACCCTGATATGTTTTGGACACAGCGTGAAGCTAAAAAACACCATAATATTAGTATTAGTATTTTACTTTATTAGCAGCCAAAGTTACTAGAATATAATTAAAATAGTTTTGAAATTAGCCTCATTATTTTAATTAAAAAAAATAAATAAATAGAAAATATAAGCCTTGCACACAATGGTGTAAGTATCGGTTGTACGTACATGTATAAGACGATGAATTATGGGTCCAAACGCAGCTAAGATAATAAATAATGATTTAACATTGCTGTGTACTGCGTCTGATCAAAAAAATAAAGTCATTTCAGATTTTCTATTTAGAAACCCTAAAACTGATTGATCATTTGATTGCGAATAAAAACAGTGACGGTAGGTTTTTATGTTCGTTTTCTTTTCCACAACGTTTGAACTATTGGTACATCACAAATATCCTCTATCAACTTTACTAAATACTAGTATATGGTAGAGTGATGTATCAAGTTACCGCTATATAATAAGGGGAGAGCGTGTGTTAATAAAAGATATATGTAATACTACCCTAATAATTCGATTATTCGAATTAATAGAGAAAACTTTAAAGTAGCAACTGGAAATTGCAGTATTCACTTAAATTTTAATTTCTTTGTAGTAGTAGATACTTAGCGACCTGTCCAATTTAAATATTAAGAATGAATAAATATAAAAAAGAAAATGAAAATTGTCCAAATTTTCAAATAGGATTTTAATGTGGTAATCATGAAAATAGAAATTCTACTAAATACATTAAAGCGAGCTAAAGTGATGACATCCTACTAATATTATAAATGTAAAAGTTTGTGATGATGTATGTTTATACCATTTTCACGCGAAAACTGCTGAACGAATTTGGATGAAGTTTTACAGTAATATAGTGTATAAATCAGCGATGTGAAGACGTGAGGTGACATGTGTGGAGGTGAGATCACAGGTGTTGACACAAATAACATCACATGTTGGACGAGAAATCGCTTTTGTGGATGTGAGACCTCATATGTGGATGTGAAATCACATGTGTGGACGTGTAATCACATGTGTGGACGTGAGATTACGTGTGTGGACGTGAGATTACGTGTGTGCACGTAAGATTACGTGTGTGGACTTGAAATTACATGTGTGGACGTAATTTCAAGATATGACAATATTTGAGATCCCTTATGTGGACAGAAGAATATGTGGGGTCGTGAACTCACTAGTGTTGATATGAGATGTTATGTGTGGACGAAAATTTTCATATTATTAGTCACTACAAGTATTTGTAACTATACTACAGCTATATATAATAACACAAATACTTAGATTTGTTAGTGGTTTTATTTATGCTCAGTTTATTATATAAATAATAGCGTTGTTTAAGCAAGCGAAGCCGCAAGCGGGAGCTAGTGCTAAATATTTACTTATACGAAGAAATACACGTGCGTATATAAAAAACATGATATAGAATGAATATTTTAAATAGGATTATTTAATGGTGCTACTGAGGATTTTTGCTTATCACAATTTTGTTTACTTCAAAATAAATACCCTTTGATAATAAATGATAGATGGTTTGATAAATTTTGTGCGAGTAACAATACAAATATGTATGGATGTTGTTTTATAAGTCGCATCTTATCTATATAGTAAAAAAGTTCCTGAGAAAAAGTAGTTTAGCTTTCTTTACTTCTACATCTTCTTATTCATCTTCTTATTATTATTTTAGGAAGCAGGAGGAAAAGGCTTCCAAATTCTTCTATTTATCAAATCGTTGCAATCACGTATCACTAACGAAATATGTTAAAAAAATAGTTTATTTTTTACTGTAAAAAATAAACATACTTAGCAACTAGTTCCTGCGTAGCTTCGCCCGCTTCTTTAATATTTAAGCGCATTTAGGGGAAATTGGTAGGTCATATGTATCGATAACAGTATTGTTATAAGTACACTTATTAAGCGTGATTTAAATATGGTGAGATATTATTTTACTTCGCTCCTAAAAAATGTCGTAATTAAAAAAAAAATGCAATTGTTATTGAACAATGCGCTTGAAAAAACATGGTTATTTTGAAATGTCACTTCAAATTTATTTATATGTAAAGATATCAATATGATAGATATATCTAAAAATTATATATTGTGCATTAAAAGCTGTTATTATTAAGATGAGATTGTTTAGTTATTAGTTCGGTTTTGTTCTGTAGACGTTTATCATAAAAATATGTTGACACCTTCATCCTTACAATGGTATAAATAAAAAATCAGCTTCACGCTGTATTCTGTACACAGCAGAGTAGGCAGAGGAAACCTAGTGTTAAGACACTCCGCTCCGCACTTTCTGCCGAATTCTGGAGTCATTGTGTGTTGAGTGGCAGAACTCAACGCCGCGCTTAACCTCGACACCAGAGCGAAGAAATGGAAATATAAATAGAATAGGTACTATATTATATTGAATATATATTTAGAAATTTTAACAATCGCT
>DWQW01004218.1:0-20392 GCA_018249695.1 Heliconius erato demophoon | reverse complement strand
TCACTTCAATATTACTTGTGAACGGAACGCGTAATTAAATAACTGAACTAAACTATTATTTATAAGATTGTATTTATCTTAAGCTATAATTAAATAATATTATAAATTATATTTATAATATTTTTTTTTATAAATGTTTTTTTTTTTAATTAATTATATTATTTACCAACACAATTAGTTCTGGTATGGATCGTTACACACTCCGTCACTCAACACGTCATGCTTCGAGCAGCGAAAATCGGTGAAAGAAATGTCTTAACACTAGGTTCCCTCTGCCTACGCTGAAACAAAAGCTGAAACAAAAACAAAAGCTTTTTTTATATGTTTCACTTAAAAATTATCGCCGTATATTTTGTAAAGATATTTACATCTTTTGAAAGCTTTCCACGTAACTTTTAATTAGCTCTCCACTTCCGTATTCCATTCGAACATCTTACATTGAGAAAATTATGTATGCAGAGGTCCTATTTACATTCATTGGGTTTAATTATTTTCTTGTTCGTTTTAATAAGCGTGAAATTTACAAATTAAAACTACAATTATTTTCAGTCGTTGCGCAGTGGTTTTGTTTTGGATTTCAACTTTAGAATATTGCAAGATCGATTTACTTTAGCAAGGAATATAAATATCTAGACTATTGGCATTTGTTTTGACTACCGAGTTAAAAAACAAATCTGCGTCTTGAAAATTGGGCGAAAAGTGGGGAACAATGTGTTTTTTAACTAGGTTTCCTCTGCCTATAATGCTATGCGGTAAAAAGAACAAGACAAGGAATATTTTCTTAAAATGATTTGTCGTTAACACTTCTCTTGAGAAAAAAATATATTAAGAAATTGATGAGAGCTGAATGGGATTTTTTCTCTTTATAAAAAGCGTTGAGGCTAGTCATGGCGCAGAGGCACAAGCATGTGATTGTAAACGCTTCGGGTTGTGGGTTCAATTCCCACTCGAGGAAATGAAACATTTAATAATATCATGTATTTGTTCTGGTGTTAAGGCTATGCGCGTCATTGAATTTTACCACTCAACACGCAATGCCTTCAGAATTCGGCAGAGAGTGGAGAACGGAATATCTTAAAATTAGGTTCCCTCTGTCTACCCAGCAGTGAGTGGGATACAGTGTGAAGCTGATTTATGATTCTATTTATAATAGGTGTTAATTGTATGTATTTAAAGCAATAATATCATTAATATATGTGATCACAAAATTTGATATAATAATGTCTAAATGTTACAGACATTTATTTATTAGTGCTGAACTAAATTAAATGAAACGCTATGTTTCTCATATCTGTGCGGGAAACAGCGTGAAGGTGATTAATTTGATATATTTTATTTCAAATAAAACTTACAGTATATGAGTGGTAGAGCTCAACGCCGCGCTTTGCCTCTACACCAGAGCGAAGAAAATGGAAATATAAATTTAAGTAAATATTTTATCTCCTAGAGTGGGGATCGAACCCACAACCAGTCGGCGGTCACTATCGGTTTGTCACACTTTGTGCCGCTGCGCCACGACTGGCCTCAATACCTATTATAAGAAAATATTATTTTTGTCTTCACATTTTTTTATACAATTTAAATTAAGCTTATTTATTCTAAGTTTATAAGCGAATGTTTCTATAATTTTATATTTAACAATTTTACATATTACAATATATACTAATTTCACATTTATGGTAGACATTATACAATTTATTTATCTAAATTTAGTGTGCAGCATTAATGTGCTTTAAGGTACGTGGCCTGCGGGAGCCCGGACTCGAGCATTATCCTTATAGGTCCTGAGCCAGCCGTTAAATCAGAAAAGTTCAGGTACTTTGGCTCCGACCGGTTATTTTATCTCGGCACACTCAGGAGCTTCGCGTCACGGAAATGAAGATGCTGAGGTGGATGTGCGTCGTAACGCGGTCTGACCGCATACGTAATTCATTCGAGGTAGTCTTGGGGTCCGTGACGTAGCGGATAAGCTCCAAGATCGTCGCTTGAGATGGTAGGTCCACGTTACGCCGGCCTAGGAACTATGTCGGATGGAAGTGCCGTGCTATGTCTGTCCTTGGAGCTAGACCTCTCGGACGGCCAAGGAAGCGCTGGTTGGATGTCGTGATGCAGGACATGAGAGCCAGTGGTCTAACCACCCAGGACGTTACAGATCGTGCAAAGTGGAGTAGATTAAGCAGGAAGCTAGATCCTGGCAACATACGCCGGGATTAATGCCACAGGGAGGAGATTAGTGTGCTTTAACAAACTTTAATTTATTATAAATAATCTTAAAACAAAGCAATGAAAAGAAAATGTACTACAAAACCTATTGAATACACAGTCAAAGCATTTATTAAAGTACCAATTAATATCATGAAAGTCAAAGAACTTTTTCTGCCCATGTTTCTAAAAGCTCCTTTTAGTTCTTTCTTTTTAATCACTAGTGTACTGGACCATGAGAATATCTTTCACCTAACAGCAACTTTAACAGCTTTATTTAAAACGGAACTTCTCGTTGAATTTTCATTATAATCCGAATAATGAACAAAAGGTGAGGTGAAATTTTTGACCTCTTTATTCATAGTTTCAGTAGCTTTTTTAATGAATAAGTAATATTTTTCTTTCAATGCATACTCTGGGTGTTACCAAATAAGCGGTTTGATATTCTGCTCGTTATATTCCACATTTTTATGCGATTATTCTAACTAGGTTCCCAGATTTCCCCCAGATATACGTATGGGGAATACAGCGTGAAGATAAAAAAATGTGTAAAAAAAAATTTAAACTAGTTGTAAAAAATTAAATATCGTCAGCTATTTTCACTTCTTAATTTTATATTACTACTAACTCCTTGTAGCTTATGTTTTATACCTATTAATGTATAAGCTAATTTACTGTAAAATTTCATTTCGATCCGTTCAGTAGTTTTTGTGTGAAGTGGAACAAACTTCCATCCTCACAAACATTCACATTTATAATATTAGTAAGACTATTATCAATTCGATAAATATTTTAATGTAAGTAAAATATTTACTCTTTTGTCAAAATTTATCAAATTTTTGGTTACCATTGTTCCGGAAATGTGTTTTGCAAACTTATAATGTGGGTCTTTAGACCAAGACCATATTGTCATCCGGGTGAGTGATCTCACTAAAGACCAACTACTACTACTATGACAGCTGTAACCCTCTGCGGCCTCGTAAAGATTCATAGCGCTTAGGAAGCAACGTCCTAGTCACGACCGTTAACTGCCTATATTCTCTTTATTGTATTATTCAGTGGGGACAGCTTTCTTTGTAAATTTCACTATTTTTTTTCCTTTTTCCTTGTCTTATTTATTATACACACATTTTATGGGTAAAGTTGGAGATAACCCGTTCCGCAATTTTGCCTCATAAATTTTGATGTTTTGTCAATTTTTATTATGGATTCCGTTTTGTGTTTCTGTTTTTGTTGATGTTTTTAAGTTACGGCTTATTGTAACGGCTGTACTGAATTATTGCTATTTTTTATACATATATGTCTAAATGAATAGATAGGTACGAGCATGTTTACTTAAAGATTTTAATTTTTATATTAAATTTGCGGAGTGAAATCAAGAAGTCTTGCGTAGTCTACATGATTTCAATCAATTTGTATACAAAATATTATTTTTATTTGTTTTACATTGGTCGATCGGGCAACTGTGGTCAGATGTCGAGTTAATAAAATTCTGCATAATTTTGTTAATTGTTAGTCATATGCGCAATATACATATAAATATTTGCAGCACATAATTTTAGTAGCTAGGTAGAGTGTTACGGCACACTGCGTGTTTAGTCGCGGAGCTCAACACCGCGCTTACACCAGAGCTAAGAAATAAAAATATTAAAGTCAACAAATACTTAGCTAGTACCAAAAACTATATGCCCTAAACAGCACACCTTACAACCATAATAAAAAATGTAACATCTGTTCATTTCCGTGAATGCTGCTCTATATCTTCTCTCTTTAGTAACAAGTTGAAACAACGTTTCGTAAGTTTGCAAATGAAAAACACAAGTCTATTCATTCTACGATGTTACAATTTTAAGCGAGTAGCCTTTTCTTTCATTGAAACTTAACTTTTTGCCATCTGCGCTAGTTTCAAGGTATTCTGACTTTTAATGTTATGAAATTAATTAAAATATTCGTTAGTACTAATTTACAGTATTTACATTTCTCTTTTCAGCTTAACGTTGTATGAAGCACATACTCGTAGGAGGGTAGGCAAAGCTTGGAGACCTAATGTTACGACACTCCGTTTCCATTATGACACTTCCGCTTCCCACTGTACGCCTAATCTGGAGGTATTGTGTGTTGAGTGACAGAATTCAACAAATTTCCTCGAGCGTGAATCAAACCCACAACCTGTTATTGAGTGAGTTTACAGTCGCATGCTTGTGCCTCTGCGCCACCACTGGTCTCAATTGTATTTACATACAATATATTTTATTATTACATTGAAAAGGTAAAATCGACTAGTTGTGGGTTCCATCCCCACTCGAGGAAATGAAACATTTATTTACATTTATATTTTCATTTCTTCGCTCTGGTGTCGAGGCAAAGAGCGGCGGAAAGTGGAGAACGGAATGTCGTCGTCGTTATGTCGAACTCTAGGTTCCTCTGCCTACCAACATAGCAGTTGTTTGGGAAGCTTGACGCTAAAACGACTATATTTTATGAATTGTTATTCAAGAGACAGTCCTTATGGAGTGGCGCAACTCAACGCTGTCGCGTTTTAGCTAGACAAATCAAGTAGATAAAGATAATTTAAAATGACCGACCCACCACTACCACGACACAATTTAGATACTGTCCTGCAATGATGTCATGTTTATTCGTACACATAGTTATTTTTTTATATATTATGATTACTTTGCGAGGACATAAAAGGATTTGTTCGAAACAAAAGTAAATGAAACAAAAGTTAAAAACGTTACCATTGAATACATTCTACATATTTTTGTGTGTATTTGGTTCCGATTCAATGCAGATATTTGATTGAAAACTGACGCACGTGATACCGACACGTTAAGCTGACGACGAGATAACTCCGTGTGGTATTTGAATTCTTTTTGTGGCTTTTATATTTTTGTTTGTGTACCAAAATTTTATCATAATATCATAGACAATTGACATTAAATTGCATTGGCTAAAACTTTAGTTAAGTTTTTCCTGCCTATTCAATAAAATATTATAATTATTTAGTAGCAAATTTATTGAACCAGTTACTTTATTTCGATATAACCTTTTTTTTATTTGTGAGCCGATTTAAATAAAACAAATATTAAATGCTAAGTAAAGTTTACCAAAATACAATAGTGAAAACTGTAAAGCCTTTGTTGAATTGGTAAAGGCGTTTCAAAGATTAGCGTGCCCAAATGCACAAACAAATAACCAAAAATACTTATTTAGAAAACGTATAAAAATTTTGAACGCAGCGGGACTCGAACCCGCGCCTCCTGGAAATCGACCAGGCGCTCTGACCACTTTTCTAAATAAGTATTTTTTTTTCCTAAGTGTGGAATAACACTTTAAAAATGTTTAAAAAATAACCAAAAAATCAAATAAATCAGCTTCACGCTGTATCCCGCATGCAGCAGGGTAGGCAGAGGGAACCTAGTGTTAAGACTCTCCGTTCTCCACTTTCCGCCAAGTTCTGGAGGCATCGCGTGTTGAGTGGGAGAACTCAACGCCGCGCTTTGCAACACCAGAGCGAAGAAATGAAAATATAAATTCAAATAAATATTTCCTCGAGTGACGATTGAATCCACAACCAGTCGATTTTACAATAACACTCCTGTGCCCTTGCCCCACTGCAGGGAATAAATAAATATAGATAGTATTATATTATTATTAGATGTATAAAGTTGTTGACAACGTAGCGCGCGCCATACGGCTTAACTCTGATAGCGAGTGACTGAATCGCAAATATTGATATAGTCGAACGTGAAGACTTTAGAAGGCTTATGTTTCAATAGCTTATAATGTATGAATATTTACCTCTCTTTTTATTTAAGGTCACGGCAAAAGTATTGTTCATACAAATGAGTATATTTTTTTAGATTTCATTTTTTATTTATTTATAATATTTAAGTGCCGTTTTGATCCCTTCCTGTAAAAACATATCGGTACCGCCGTTAATATGCAACGTGAAGGGTCACAGGGACAGAGACAAGCGTTTCATTACACCCCCTACAAGTGGCTAATCGACAACAATGGCCGTTGGCTAATGTAATTCTCTACAACATTTCAGAACGGATGAATAATTTAATTTACAAAAGGTTGATAAAACATCACCCAATGTACATACAGACGTGATGTCTCTGCAAAAATTTAATTTATTAAAATTCTTTGTAAAAAATGTTGGTTAAGTGGGATTCGGTCTCGCACACCACGGCTTTGGTACCAATTTCAATATCGTAGGTCAGAGGGAAGTACTTATTATATAAAATTTGACAAATTTAAGTTTTTTTTTTATGGAAAAGACAAGGCAAACGAGCGTTCGGGTCACCTGATGGTAAGAGATCACCGCCGCTCACGACCCCGTGCAACACCAGAGGAGCTGCAGGTGCGTTGCCTGCCTGTAAGGTGGGTTGGGCGCCGGAGCCCGGCATTACCTGATGCGAAACGCAGTGGCATAAAGCCACTGCTTCACGCCGGTTTTAAATGCCCCGGCATTTAAAACCGGCGTGGTAATAATCCGGCTGAGTCTACCCATGCGTGTTGCCATTGCTGGCGACGTGACTCTACCACACGTACAAAAGTTTGTTAGCATATGCACTCATTTTGTATGAAATAAATTATAATTATAATTTTGGAATATTTTTTTCTATGAAACACCTAACATTTTCCAGTTTTTGTATTTTTTCCTTCATTTATATCAGATCTGATAACTGTAGATGTGTAGCGAATTTTATACAAAATGCAGCAAAATCGACGCGTATAAACTCGTATTTTTTGATTGCGTTCATTCAGAAGCTAGATATTTTTCGAAATATTTTTAACGCAATCTCGAGACAAATGGTCTTGACAGACGGACAGGCAGCCAACAATATTCCGTTTTTACCTTTGAGGTACGGAACCCTAAAAAATTTTACATTTATAGAATTACTACAAAAATTAAGAGTGAGAACGAATGACGAAAACTTACCTTAAAAATATCTTCTCACACTTCTTCCTTTTACAGCAGTTCATTTGCTGTAGCTGCGTGTAGATTGTGGAACTCCCTTCCTTTAAATATCAGAAATGCCAAAACATTTCAAATCTTTAAACGTCGCTTAAAGTTACACTTTACGGCACTTTAAGATTTAGATTCTTTTCCTTTTTTTTCCTGCCATTCCATTCCATTTAGCTCTAACTTTATATATGTATATATAGTAGTGTATATATATTTATTTGTATATATGTATGTATATTTATACGAACATATTATAAATATATATATATATATATATATATATATATATATATATATATATATATATATATATATATGTTGTGTATATGTTTATATACTGATATTTTTATATGTGTATAATATATTATATTGTAACAGTACTTATTGTATTGTTTGTTATGTATGGTAATTACATTCTTATATATTTTATACTTAAATGTATTATTTGCACCCTATCCTTATCTTAATTTGCTATTTCCTCTGCCTTAAGGTTATCGGGCAGAGATTGCTATTAAGCAATAAGACTGCCTTTTGTACATTTATATATTTTGATTGTCTTTTCACGCTGTATCCTGTACATAACAAGGTTGGTAGAAGGAACATGGGAACCTAGTATTATGACATCAGTTTCCATTAAGAGAACAATTCTATTCCCCAGTTTCTGGCGAATTCTGAAGGCATTGCATGTTGCTCAACGCCGAGCCATGCCTCGCTACCAGAGCGAAAATATCAAAGAAATTTATTTTAATTTCCACGACTTTACTTACAGTCGCACGTTTGTGTTGCTGCACCACGCCTTACCGAAATAACTTTAATTTGGAAAAAAAATATATATTAAATTCTAGTTAAAGTGAAGCTCCTTCTTTCCGATCGACAGCTAGCCATTTCATAGACGCGCCCAAAGCCTTTTGGAGTGACAACATTCCTTAATATGATGGATAACGCCTATATTGCTTTTCTAATAAAAAGTAAACAACTTAAGCTGAGCCGGTCGTAGTGCATACGTGCAGTGGTTGTAAACGCGACAGGTGGATTCGATTCCCGCTTGAGCCAATGGAATTTTTTATATTTTATATTTGTGGCTCTGGTCTTAAATAAGACCTTTTATTCAATACTTCATGGCTTAACTTTAAACAAAAGTAAAATTTTAATTACATTTATCTAAAGCGTATAGTCCAACAAACGTTGCGCGTAGAGCAAATAATGAGTTACATATAAAAAATTCAACACCACAGTCAAAGAAATGAGAACGTTTTAAATAAATTTTGTCTACTGTAATTTGGTCGTTACAGCTTGTTAAGAGACAATGCAGTTTTGGAATAATACTGTCGTGATTTGTAGAGTCGTTATCTACATAATACTCGCGGAGCTCTACGTTGCGGTTGTCATATAATTTAGATCTCTTTATTATATATGAAAACGGAACTGGTTTAAGCTTTTCGATTCTATCTTTGATATTAACTTTGACTGTGTAGTATGGAGATGTTTATTGGTTGGATATTTCTTTCTAATCCATATTCGATCAGTCAGTTCCTAGTGATGCTTGACGAAATATAATGATTTGATAAATGTATTTTTTAGTTTATATTTTTTTAGTTTAACGCACGCACAGGTTATGAACTCGATCCCCAACCGTGACAATTAACTTTGACTTTGAACATTTGGTTCTCTCTGTCTATCTTGTTTTATGGACTAAGACTAAGACTTATATATGACAATATAAATATGTAATACATCTTTAAATGTTAACTTCTATAAATAAGGTAAGTAAAAAGAAAACATATAAATAGTTAATGTTCCAAACGACAAAGAAAAATATTGCAAAAGCTACCTTTGAGGTAAAACCGTTGCATTTCTTAGGATATGTTCTTACTAATTTTTACCACTTTCTGTAAGAAAGAAATTACTGCTACTAAAGAGAATGTATTTTATTAACATGCCGCCCGAACTCTTGTTTTTTAAGAACCTAATTTGTTATTTTTTGTTTTTCCTTTATACCGCTTTATAGCAGTTTCAGAACCGTCGCGTTGAGAACTTAGTATTTAGACACCCTCGTCTTCTCTTACTGCCGTAATTCGAGATATTACGTGTTGAGTGTCGGAACTTAACGCCGCGCTTTTTGGTATAAAATATTAAAATATGTACATATATATTATTAGTCGATATGAAATATTAAAAAATTAACGAATTCTATTGAAAAAATTTGACCTGAACTGATTTGAATGACCAATATTTGCATGCGACTAACGAACGTTTTGTTAAAAATTCATAAATTACAACGATTTTTATTATGTACATATATATACACTATACTATTTTATTACAGAAATGTTTTTTTAAAATGATTATAACGATAATGACAAATTTTTAAAATTATTGGAAAAATAACCTTAAGCTCAACTAACTACGGTTAAATTAAACATATTTCGAGGCCTTCGTGGCGCAGGGGACAACATAGAGGGTTCAATTCCCATTCAGAGGAATGGAATATATAAATATTTTCATTTTCTCGCTCTGGTAAAAAAGCAAAAGCACTGCATTGAATACCGCCACTCAACACTGTAGCCTCAAGAATTCAGCGGAAACGGAAGTGTTGTAATGGGAACCGAGTGTCTTAATATTAGGTTCCCACGTTCCTTCTTCCAACTCCGTTATGTGCGGGATACAGCTTGAAGCTAAAAGAAGCTAAATTTTTCTTGTCATTGAACAATAATTATGTATATATGTGTGTAAAAGTATACACATTTTTTTCTCTACATTCTTAATAAATGGATGGATGAAATAAAGTCTTATTTATTTTGAATTTAAGACCAATGTTTTATAAAATGGTAATGCTAGATTGAGATGTAATTCCGTATATTTGGTGCAAAACTAACTAGAACTAGCCGGTTATTACTGGCTTTCAGTACATATTTTCCAATTTCTGTCATTATATGTAGTTTATTGAGCTATTTATGGTCATGGGTGACTGACTGAATCTGGTTTACAGATTAAGGTGTAATAAACTGTGGTGTGTTGTGACAAAAATGTATTTTTCCGGAATACGGCTACTTTCAAACTAAGTGATAAAATGCGGTGTTAAACTTCGCCGCTCAACATCCACAAACTGTCTCGTTTACAGACACACGCTTGCGTCCCTCTATCTCCTTAACGCAACGATAATGATTCATTATGAACGACAAATGAGCGGGCGTTTTATATTAAGCACTATATTTGATTGCGACGAGCGCTGTGTAATAAATATGCCTATAGACGTAGATTACGATTTTACTGATATTATTCAAAACCAGGCAAGTGTGAGTCGGAATCCCACCGAGGGTTCCGTCCCAATCTCAGGATTGTAGTTTAATCTAAAAAAATTTACTACCTTCACTTTGAGAGCGTATGCACTCATTTTGTATTAAATTAACTAGAAAATTAAGTTTTAGATTAATATTTTATTAATTATATTTTTCTATGGAATACCTGTAAATATTCGTATTTTTTTGATTATTTATATTATATGTTTTCACTTCGAGCCAAATTTCATAACTGTAGGTCCAATGCAAGTACCATATATTGTGATTATGCGTCGAATTTCAAAAAACATGCAGCAAAAACGATATATAAAGCTACATATTTTTTAATTTTGTTGACTAAAAGCTTGTGTTTCTGTGCTCCAAGGGACCGTAGAGCTGAATATTTGACATATGGACAACAAAGTGATCCTATCAAAAATCTGTACCAATTAAGTCTGTAAATTAGTACCGATTTAATGGCTTTTTAATCTTATTGATATTTTCATTTCCTCGCTCTGGTGACAAGGCAAACGTCGGTGTTGAGATTCGCCACTAAACACGTAATGCGTCAAGCTCCAAAAAAATTAAATAATGTCGACTAAGTCCTTGTAGGTTACCTAAATGTTATCTAAATGAAATTTTCAAGGATGCTCCATTATCTAACGTCCTCGTTTGTCACGTACACTCACATAAAGTTTGTCACCGATTCCAGAGTGCGCTGCTTTCAAATAATATACTGACAATGTGACGATAGCGTTTTCGTTAATGTGCAAAGTTACGAATAAAACGAAGTTATTCTTGAAATACGAGTAGAGGATCGTTTAAGATTGGTTGCAAATGTTAGGGTTGTAGTAGTGTATTTGGAAATTAGATTTTGCGATATTAAAATAACATTAAAATTTTGTAAAAATGTCTAAAAATAGTTTTTGTAATAAACTTTTATATTTACTTTTATGTAATAAAATACCAATGACATTGACTTTTCTAAATTGCCTCATAGTCTAAAGGGTTCTTTTTTCTGTAGATATGGATAATATTCAGATAAATAATTTACTTTATAATTTATTGCTGTAGGCCTAGACGCGTGTTACGGATTAATGAACAAAGGATCAAGTTAATCACCCGGATCATCCGCGAATGAAAGACACCTTAATTATACGAGAAATTTTAATTAACTTTTTATTTTCCTTTCTTCGTTCTGGTGTCGAGTCTAGCGCGGGATTGAGTTACGCCACTCAACACGCTATACCTCCAGAATTTCCCCCTCCTATCTCCTCTGCCTACAATGCTATATGAAAAAAAGGGCAACGTAATAAATACTCCGTTAGTCTATAGTCAATACGCAATGACTTTACTAAAATATATAATCTACGTGATTTGAGTTATGTTGTCTTCACGTACCTGAATAGAAAAAATATGTATGAAAAAAGTCCAATTACCTAATTAGAATTGGATACTGTGAACAGCAATCTTTTGAACACATGAGATTTTGTACTAAAAATATATTTTATAAAAAAAATTATACAAACAATATATCCAGATCTACGGCTCCATGATGTCCTGATAAAAAACATATTTTTATATTTTCTTAGAAAAAAGATAAGTCCGTTCGTATCGCAATAACGCTTATTTCGACACTATCAAGAGGATCAAAATTCATAGGGGTCTTTCGGTTGACCTAGAATTATGAAATTTGGCAGCTAACATCTACAGGTAGTACTAGTTTAGAGAAAAATCTGAATACTAATGTATAGTTATGTGTTGTGGTTAAATCCAAACAAAATAAAAGGCTTAAAAAGAAGAAAAAAATGTGGTATTAAACCCACAAGCTCAAGTGAGGTACAAAATGAAAAGGCTTTGGCTAAGTTAAACCTGAATTTCAGAAAATGCTCAAGACCTGAAATTTTATACGGAACCCTCGGTGGGAAAGCCCACTCGCTTATAAGTATAAGCGAGTCATCAAAAATCAATTTTTTTATACGTGTTCTGAATAAGTACTTTTCTTTCCTAAGTGTAGAATAACAGTTTAAAAATTTCAAAAATAGTTTTCAACATATTATTCAATAGAATAACAATACGAATCCATAAAACAAAATAGTATTAAGCCTGTAGGTACCATTATACCTATAACAAACGCCACACTCCACAGTACGCGAGGTAGCGACGTAGCACAGTAATGAGATATTAATGGAATATCGATGTTCTCAGAAACTACTTCTGAAACAATATTCAGAACTGAGTGTCCATAATTGATGGCGTTCTAAGGATCACAATTTCAACGACTATATAGACCTTATACTCGATATCGTGTAAATCGGTCATGCTAAGATACAATTGCTTTATCTTAATAAACTTAGATATATTACTATGGTTGCTTATCAGCTTACTAATGTTAAATTTTCTTTCTTATAAATAGTATAAAATTGAAAAACGTAGTGGTGTACCTTGGAAGTTTTCTTCAAACATATAAAATCAATTAGAGGGTGGCGCCATAAGTGCGGACAGGTCTTGAAGTCGGACACTTCAGAATTGCCTCCACAAAGTGGTTTTCTCTTTAGTGTGGGTTAGATAACGCTTTTAACGAGATAATATGAGGAAATTAGAACAAAAAGGCTGACGATTCTATTAGGAAAATAAATATGTTATTTTAATTTTCAGCATCTGTCTATGATTGTCTTTAATTGGTAAAACATTTAATCTGTAAATAGAACTCGATGTGATTTGACCATGTTGTAATGTCTCTTCTGTTGACGATCCTAAATAAATAAACTCTTTTCCTTATGGATGAGGAGTCAAATCAAGCCAGACGAAACAAATAGTTATACAAACTGAAAATTCCTGTGTTCCATATTCATAATTTTCGATAACGAAACAAAAATCTGGCTGTCATCGGCTCCTCCTCTATTACTTTCAAGACACGTCTTCACACAGCGATTTGAGTTGTGGACATCAAGGCCGCTATTTGTCTAATAAAGCGGAGAAAAGAAAATAATTTAAATCCAACTCAGTTATAATTACTCATGTATAGCGTGATAAAAAATAGAAACTGTTTTTATTTTATAATCATTTCCCTGAGATAATTTTTCTAAAATAAAAATTGTTATTAAGTAGATAATGAATTATTATTTATTAATCTGTACATTTCTTCGCTCTCGTAACAGGGCAAATTGGGACGATGAGTTCCACTACTCACGTAGTGCATCGAAAATTCTACGGAAAGTCGGAAGCAGAATGTCTTAAAACTATTTTTCCTCTGCTCCTCAAGATGGTATCAAGCCCACGACCATCGCGCTAACAGTCAGACCCTATCACAATGCGCCATGACGGCTGAAGTAATAAATAATAGTAATACATGTAGTTCTTATTTAATACTGTTATAAATGAAATATTTATTATTCGGCTAACGTTCACAAACAAAACGACATACAGTTGACTGATACTGATTGGTTAATCAGTGTGTGTTGTCTGTCACGCCTCCTCACGTTTTATTACTATTTAATGACTGTCATTTACTGTGATGTTTGTATTTAAAGGATTTTTTTATGAATCCGTATCCGTAACCGTTTTAATGTGTATCGTGTAATTGACATGGCATTATTTATTTAAAAGCAAAGCTAAATGTGGTGTGTTAGTCTTATCTATACTCTATTCGGAGAGCCTCGAGTTAAAAGGTAAACAAACCGGAAGAGGTTACTTTATAGGTAAAATAACTATGGAAGTAATACGCTGATAGCACTGTAAATAATACTATATTATGTATAACAAAGGTTTATAGTATTGATAGAGACTTTTAAGACTTATTAAAAATCGAATATCATACATGACCTAAATTATTTTATTAACTTCTAATAATTATCTATTTGTCTAATGCCCTAATGAATAGACTGTAGTGAACCATTTCAACAGCTTTTCAAAGAGTGTTTTTTAATATTCTTGCATCATTTTTATTTGTACTCTCAACACGCAATGCCTCGAGAAGCGGCGGAAAGTGGAGAACTGAAGTGTCTTAATGGAACGCTCAACCCCAGGTTCCCTCTGCCTATTCTGCTATGTGCTGGATAAAAAAAATATGTCTGTAACATAAATTTGTTTCTCCACGTTCCGTCTACGGAATCTCTGGTCTCCGCATGTTATAATTTTTTAAGTCGTTTATCTTATTAGAGTTTTAAATATTATAAATTTTCATTATAAATGGAGAATAAGTTTGCCCAGTATATTATTCAATACTAAATATAAAATAAGCACTAAATAAAAATTTGTAACTGTATTTTATTTACTAAATTGGATATTTTCAAGAAAATCACTGTAGACACTGTAACATTACTTTATTTACTTCGGCATAAGAAACGCTTGGCTTTATGTATATATGTATAATAATTATAGTTCTTCGATTTAATCAATCAAAATGTGGATAGAATCAAAATATGACAACAAGAAATTGTTGTTGTCATATTGGATGCATGTAAATATCAATAAGTACAGTGCACTGGTTTGTGAATGAACGTGCCTTGGACACAAATATAAATGCAGTGATCTGCAATTAAAATGTTAATTTTAAAATGTTAAAATTATATTATTTGAGGCCAGTCGTGGCGCAGGGGCGCAAGTGTGCTACTGTACACATGACAGGTTGAGAGTTTTCCCAGTCGAGGAAATTAAATATTGTCATTTTCCATTAGTCAATATTAGCGTTTTTAGTCGCAAGCTTGAGCCACTGCCTCAATTTCTAAATATGGATATTTCTTTTCATTTTTTTTTAATCACTGACCATTTCCTGCCTTTTTCTGGAGAATGTAGAGAAACTAATATTTACGATCGACCCTGTTCGCCATTAAAAAATATATAATCTATCTATATTTAATTTATGTTTATGTAAGGAAACATATAAAAGATTAAATTTTCATTCTAATATTTAGAGTGTTAGGCTTCGTGACCTGTGATGCGACGTGAGTTTACACAGCGGCCGCTCGGTTACAACTCCTTTGTTAACGCAACCTGAATTTAAATGACCTACATACAAAAATCATGCCGAAATATCCTATGAAATTATATTTTTTTATGCTCAATGGCGGAGATTAAAAAGATCACTGTAAAAAAACCGGTTATAATATTTAGAATATCTATTTAAATATACGCACTGCATTGTTTTAATAAAGCAAAATAAAAAAAAATGCTCTTGTAATCATTTTAATTTTACTGTAGTCGTTTTTAATATAATGAACACATATAATAACGTACGGAGAAGGCAACGTGCCATATAAAGTTACAAGATATACGACGTCAATTTACTCTTCGCACATAATTTAATTCACTCTCGCGATACACGGAATTATGACAGTGATTGTCTCTACATACATAGAGGCCAGTAGTGGCCTGGTGGTACATAGTGTGACCGTGAGGTACTGTGAGCGTCACTTCTGATAGCTTTCATTTCGACTCTTTTACTTCATTTATGATGAAATGATTACCGTAGCAAGCACAGGCTGGCTATCAACTAGTAACTGCTTCTGGTATTTTCCGTTACGTTTTTATGCCATTTTCTGCCGTTTCATCAAAATAACAGTGTCTCAATAGTAGATTCCCTCTGCTTTGTCTACTAAATGCGAGATACAACGTGAAGCTAAAAAAAATATTCATAGAAGATATAGTCAGAGCACATCTGGTTAAGTCGCTGAAATGAGATTTGGTCGACAGTGGGTAGTCTTGAAATTAATTTAGCTTTACCTCCACGTGGATGACATGACGCTAACGAAATTAAATCTATGTTTCATATTAACGTTTGAGCACGGGTACATCGCAGATTGAACATACTTGTGTAGGATCAAGCGATGATAGTAGATTAATTCTATTTTGATACAAGATTTGTAGTATTTGGAGGCAGTCGTGATATAGTGGAAGCGTTCAACTGTCAACACGACCGGTTGTGGGTTCGATTTCCACTCAAGGAAATGCAGTATTTAATATTTGCATTTCCTTAACACGCAATATATCCCGAATTCCGGAACGCATCGGGGAACGGTATGGTCTTATTGGAAACTGCTATGTGCGGGATACAACGTGAAACAAAAAAAAATGTATACTTAATTTGCTCAATGTCAGTGCATAAAGTACAGAATTGGTTTCTATCCCAGATTGCAATGTACTACAGTAGACTTATCACTAGAACTCCTCTACCTATACAGGAAAATGTGTAAATTCCAATAATGTTAAAATGTCAAACCTTCGACCTTCGATGTCTGTCCTGTCAATGTGTTTAAATGAATGTATATTGTATATACATATTTTTTGGCCAGTATTAAACAGAGACCAGTCGTGGTGCAGGGGTACAAGTGTGTGAGTGTAAACGCGACTGGTCGTGGGCTATTTATATTCATATTTTCATTTCTTTGTGGCGTTGAATTCCGCCACTCAACACACAATGCCTCTAGAATTCCGCGCAAAATGGGAAATGTCTTAACACTAGGTTCCAGAGGGAACCTACAGGATAGATAGAGCTTACGCGATCCATCAATAACATACACTAAAATCCAGCATATACACTTCGTCACATTGAGTTATCATGAGATGTCTTGCGCATAAAACTTCAACAAACACGTGACAACTTGGATTCATACATATAAATGTGTATTTAGCCTTCACCTTATGGGATGATGGGACACAACGAAAATTATCACTTATACAACTTTTAATATGTAGGTAATTGGAAATTCTATGTGGGTAAAGACAAAAAATATATATCAAATTAGATAATACTCGACTTTTGTTTTTATCGGATCCTTTTATATAGGTACCTAGTATACAAAAATAGACTATCTAAAATTTTGAATTGTTATTTTCCTCTCTTTTTTCTTCGCTGTGCTACACTGCTACGCTGTATTCCGTATACAGAAGGGTAGGTAAAGGGATCCTGGGAATCTAGTTTCCACCGATTTATCGATACTTTACACATTGAGTGTCTGAACTCAACGCCGCTCTTTGCCAGAGCGAGGAAACAAAAATATTAAATATTTCATTTCCCCGAGGTGATCCATTCATTTGTCTGTAGTTACATTGATATCGTGTACAGATGATAAAAATATTTAAACTAAATTAAACATTCTTCAGAAAACTATCTAAATACTCTAAAACGTAAAAAAAATGTTTACCTGCAATGTCTATATAGTCGATTAAAAACCTATTTCAGCTTCGGAGTTCGTTTGTTCCATTGTGCAGATAACAAGACTGATCGATGCAAAAGTTTGCTTTCCAAGATATAGAAAGAGGTCAAATTGCATAGTTTGAACTGGAATAGAGAATATAAGGGATATTTAGTTTGTTCTAAAACCAATGAGAAGTTGTGATTAATATATAATTTTCGTAGTCTATTGTTATCGAATGAAAGTTGAGTCGTCTTAACCCTTAAAGGCTTTATGGGTGTGAAACACTCCGGTAGATTTGGTTTTTAGTCGCTACGCTCTTCAATTTTTGTCACAGCGCCTTGCACTTTTGTGAATCCTCCTTAATTGTATGTAGCCCTTGAAAGTGGTCGTTCTCACGCACAATTTTTACCACACGCTTGCCTCCTGAGTGTATCGACACCCATAATAGTCACAGTGCCCTATTGATTAACAACGTAAGCGTTGACCTTTCTTATGATTTTTATTAAATTACGCATGGAAAATGGTAACTCTCCATTTCCCATGTGTATGCATAATGGGGATTATGAGTCCACGATAGTAGTAATAACTAGTATCTATGTAAATTTAAAATCAAAACTGTACTAGCATCTACCTACGACTGCCTTAGAGAACTTATTAGAAGAAGATATTCATTGAGAATAGAAGGTTAAACATGTAAGGGATTATCTCATGAAACAAAATATACAAAACTTATATATGAAAATATCGATGATTTCGATGGTTGTTATTTTTAATCCCTGACGTTAAAATTTGACATATTATGAAGTAATCTGTAAAAAAGAGTAATTTATTGTTCACTTCCACATAGATAAATAAATATATAAATAGCTATGTTGGTAAATATATGGAAAAATATAAAAATAATAAATTTTCCCATAATATTGTCGATATTGATACTTTACATGGAAACGTTGTTGTAGTCTTAATGTCTACGTCTAGTCCACTTCTAATAAATAATAAGAAAATAAATAAAAAAGATATAACCAAAAAAATGGTATTTATGTATTGTTGCGTCAAAAACATTAAAATTATCAGAAATATCAGTATATACAATATATGATAAACTTTTCAGAGCACGTCACACACCGCGGTAGTGGCGACTGACAACATCCAGTTATGAGCGAAGTTGCGGAGTTTTCAACACGAACAAGACTATCTATCGCATTAACATAATTTCACTGTTTAAAACTGCTCAAATTGTTCCAACAGAGAAACTTTTTAATTATTCGAGTAATTTATTATTTTGTCTGCTAAGGCAGTCCTGCCACAGCGTCTGACTGTAATCGCTACGGTTAAGGCTCTAGTAACACAACCAAGTATGACGTTGATTTCGCTACACGGAATGTGAAAAGTCTAATCACACCTCGTGAGGACATCCGAGACACAGCGTGAAACTTATGAATAAACGAAATAAATCAGCTTCACGCTGTATCCCGCACACGGCAGGGTAGGCAGAGGGAATTTAGTGTTAAGACAGTCCGTTCCCCAATTTATGCCGAATTTTTCGAGGATATTTGCCTTGGTGCCAGAGCGAAGAAAATATTAATAAATAATAATTAATTACCTCGAGTGGGGATCGAACCCACCACTTGTGCCATGTCTCCATGAAGTTATTAAAATATATATTCAATTTTATTTAATTTATTTTATATGCATATAAGATATGAACGGTATTTAAAAGAAAAACATATTTTAATCTTATTTATTTTATTTCAGGTAACAACTATTGATAATTCAACATTACAAGTAAGTAAGTTAACTTTCCAATACTTTAAAGTTAATAACTTTAAAGTATTGGAAAGTTAAGATTAATTAACAAGTTTCCAGAATGCTGTCATAATTTAAGAGTAAGGAAACTGTTGTAATTAAGTACATATAACACAACGTTGCCTGTACTTTAGAATTTTGCCTGGTCCAAATCTACAGTAAAAAATAGAGTCGTGACGTGATTGTGGGTTTAGGTAGCCATTCGGGGGAATGAATTATTATTTATTAATATTTTAATTTCTTCGCTCTGGTCGTTTATTTCCACCACTCAACAGGCAAAACCTCCAGAATTCTTTGGAAAGTGGGGAGTAGAGTGTCTTAACACTAAGCTCTCTACCTACCCTGCCACAAGCGGAATACGGCGTAAAGCTACAAAAAAATATTGCCAGTAGTCAGTCACTTACATTCATATCTAATATCCACTGAACATAAACACTTAAAATTAAAAGCTCATTTAATAAGCTTGCGCAAATTAAAATCTTAAAATTTCATCTCAACAACGATATTAGAATAACAATTTTATTTAATAACAATATGGTAAAATGTTTGTACATTCAACACCGCACGTATTTCATTACAAACAATGCTAGACGTTGTAATTAAATAATAAAATAAATCAACGGAGTCCAGTTAGGAATTACGCTCCAGTGTAAAACGGACGTTTCCCTTTGTTCTTTCTGTATAACATCTTGAAAAAAAAAAACAAAGTCATCAGAATTGCAAAATACTTACAAAAAAGGATCCCTTTGCGGGTTTTGCGTTAGTTAATTTGCTTGACTAACGAATTCTATAGACCTCACTGTAACTGTGAGGCTGCAGTAGAAATAAGTCTTGTTTAATTATAGATTAACTTTAACACTTTTTTCACGTAAACACCTACTACTACAAAAATACTACTAAGAGTTGCCGATTTCATTTTTTCATTCTCAAAAAACACACTAAGAAAGGGATATCTCTCGTTCTATTTTACGCAATTCAACATCGCC
>DWQW01004217.1:0-20392 GCA_018249695.1 Heliconius erato demophoon | reverse complement strand
AATTATTTTCCTATGTAGAGGTCGAACTAACAACAGTAGTATAGTCACAAGTTTATGTTCTCTACTACTAGTTCATTACCATTCATAGTCATTAAAATCGTGTTTAGTGACTGAACTCAACTCTGCGCTTTGTCTTTCTAAAGCGGAGTATTAGAAATCATTTAGATAATATAATTATTTTCCTATGTAGAGGTCGAACTAACAACAGTAGTATAGTCACAAGTTTATGTTCTCTACTACTAGTTCATTACCATTCATAGTCATTAAAATCGTGTTTAGTGACTGAACTCAACTCTGCGTTTTGTCTTTCTAAAGCGGAGTATTAGAAATCATTTAGATAATATAATTATTTTCCTAAGTAGTATAGTCACAAGCTGTCCTATTAAGCTACAATGGCGTCAATTTTCAACTATTTTTAATTTTCAATAAAAAAATACATTATTTTTTAAGTTTAGCTGGGCTACTAGGCGTATATGTCGAAATCAGGTATGCCACTCTTCAAAATCTATTATAGCCAAGATGCTGCTCAGATAAACAACATCAAATTTGTCGAATAATTCCGAAAATGTCGGTGTTCAATCAGAAAACAAATTTATGTTCTCTACGACTAGTTTTTATCATTTTAATTGATTATTTTGTTAAAAAAAATTCAAATATCCTAAACAAAAATTACAATGAATTTAATAAACAATGAATAAAATGATAAATCCAGAAAAAAATATATTTTAAAATATACTATTTTATATTGTATAATTAGAAAATAAGTATATATATATTTTACATTTATTATAAGTCATTACTGTATTGTCGCCATTCCTGCAGTAATCAGCTGACGCTACAGCTGATCGCATTGTGCGCTTGAGTTAGCCGTGTGTGTTGCAAGATTATCAACACAGATAGTTACATTCACTTATCAATACGATACTATCAAAATGTACTCTATTCTAATTATTAATTTAAATAAATATTAAATGAATGTCATGATTTATTTTAACAATTATCTCGCTTTAATAATATCATGGTCATTTTTGGAGAATTAGTTGCTTAACTAAGTATTGCTAGTGTTGCTTAATTGTAAAATAACTTAGTAAATACAAATTTTATTATATTCAAAATCAGTCCATAATATATAAAAAAAATCTAGTCTATAGGTAAATTGATAATACTATATTAGAATAATATTAATATTCTTTTTTTTTAGTTAATTTGTATAAAGAATATCTTAGAAGCAATAACAGTAGTGGCTTGTTTCCTTATTTTTTTTCGTTTTGATGAATATCTTGAGTATTTGGGGGATTATTATTTCATTCGAATCCAAGGTTTTTTTTTCAGCTTCACGTCCCTTCAGTATCCCGCATATAGTAAGGTATTTAGTGGGTTTCAATGGATTTGTTGAGCCGCGAAACAAACGCAGGCCTTTGCCTTGCTATCAGAGCGAGGAAATTAAAATATTAATAAATAATAATTGATATCCCCGAATGGAAACCGAACCCACAACCTTCGCGTTTATAGCCATACGGTGGTTCCACTGCACTACGACGGTCTCTACGCCACAACGGCCTATAGTAACTATTGGCTTATTGTTACTACTGGTTGTGTTTCATTGATTGTGTACCCATAACGACCGCTGCAAAGAGAACAGATATTGCAGGATAAAGATATATTATCTTTTGGTAATCGATAAAAAATATTTGAATTTTTATAAGTATATGCATTCGTATTATATTTGTATGAAATAGATGTTAGAAGAAGTCGACTTTGAAATGTCGTGTGTGCTCATACTATCCAGGTTATCTGCTCTAAACAATTTCTTTATAAATTAATTCGAAAAGATAGGTAAAGTGTTTGTAATCAATGGTACCTATCGTCAGATGGGTATTGTGGTATGGTCACTTTTATAATCAGTCTACGGAATCCATCTCATTTTGTAAATACTATAGAACGAGAGGCCGAAGACAGAAAAGAGTGGGAGCGAGAAGGAAAACGTGTTATGTATTATTATTCGAGCGTCGAATCGGGAGAAACCTGCGTGCGGGCCTCACGGGCGGCCGCCGCCCCCGCGCCCCGCGCGCCCGCCCCGCCGCGCCGATCATATGGTCGCGCGGCGCGGGCGGCCGGCCGGCCTCACAGTGACTCAGGCTCTCGCCGCCGTCGCACCTCCTCGCACTGCCGCCGTACGCACTCGCCAGCGCCCGAGCCGCCATGGAGCTGCTGTGTGCGGAGCGCGTGAGCCCCGCCAGCGCCGGCGCGCCCGCCGCGACCGCAGCGCGCGCGCCGCCCGCCGCCGCCGCCGACCCCGTGCTGCTGCGCCGCCGCGTGCTGGACAACCTGCTGCGCACGGAGGAGCGCTACGCCGTCACCGCCAACTACTTCGGCACCGTGCAGACCGAGCTCACGCCGCACATGCGCCGCCTCGTCGCCGAGTGGATGCTAGAGGTGAGCCACGTGTAGCTCCTCACCACCTCCCTGCGCGACGACGCGAATGGCTCTCGTATGCTTTGGCCGCAGTCGTTTCACCGATTATAGGTACTGGTCCGCCGACGCTCTCCGTCTTCTATCCACGTAAAATGTCATATAAAGTAGTCTTTGTTTACACGATCAGCTGATTGTGTTGTCGTTATCTACATATAGGATTCTTATTGGATTTTATTAGACTGTTCTGACTGGTTATGCAGCACGTAATAAGTAATCAGTGAGTCAATTTTTAATATAACATCAATTAATTGTAAAAAGATATGTTAATTTTTATAATATAATATATTGAAAGGATTCCCCGTATGTTTTTTCTAACATAGCGAGGAATAATGATTAAATGTTAAATATTATAAAGTAGATGTAAGTACATTACGTACGTTGGCTCAGAACGTGGCTCGGGCGGTGCGGCGGCGCGCGAGGGGCCCCGGCCGGAACGCGCAGGCGGTCGCCGACCGATGCGACTCGCTCGTTCTATTTGAATAATCAGCTGATTTTGACACGCACACAGCTGACGCCGGACGCGTATTATCTTTCCCTAATATATCATCATTTACTATACATAACATAAACAATATACATTGCGTGTTTATATATACACATATATATATTGGAAATAGATATTAGATAAGATTATTCATCTATGACGTGTGCGATATACGTTTGTACATATATTTTAAAGGTTTCGCTATAAAATGAACGACGATCTTTAAGAAAACTTAACTATTGTAGATTATTAACAAAAATAGTAATGTAACAAGATTGGATATGACCGTCAATCAGCTGTAAGGTGTAGCTCGGCCACGTGGGCCGGGGCAGCGAGCGCGACGGTTGCGCTGACGTCATGCAACGATGGCGGCGCATCGCGCATGTTCCTCCTACTTTACAGAGTTTACCGACACCTCGTGGTCGCGCACTGTCTAAACCAGTTGTACCAACCAAATTTCAGCACAAGCAGACCGAAACAACTCCTGTGGAGATGTAAGGTCAATGACACTATATTATTACCAATATGAATATCGAATTTCTAATCAACGGTCATTCTCAATGTACTTCGAAACAGTAATGTTAAAAGCGCACTATGTATATAAAAAAAGCTAGTTGCTTTTTAAAACGTACAACAAATTAACTCGTGTACAAACGCTACTCTATTCCATATCCGAGAAACAATTAAGATATGCCATTGTTATGTTATCATTATCGCTTTTCACAGGAATTTCAAACATTGCAAGATTAGATTTATTCTGGCAGTTTTCAAAGTGTAGACCGAGTATTGTGAGTGAGTAGAGCGTCGCTAAGTAGGAAGTTCGTATCAGAACAATAGCCGATACATACGTTAATCAGCTGACAGTACTGACAGGACTGACAGTCGAGCGTGAGACACTCGGCGGAGGTAGCCATGAGATGTGCATATTTTCTCGGGGCGAGGCCATTATAGAATCAGAATCGGTGCACTCAGATTACACCGTGCGAAACTATGCGGGGACAAATTACATCTCCTATTGCATTCTACTTTTACACAACTAGCCTGGTGCGGTATATTCAGCTTTCACTTTTTACACGATATGTTACTTAAATTATCTTAATAACTTTAACTTCTTGAAGCGATTTTTAGAAATATATTTATTTAGCGAATAACGTTCAGTAACTGCTTCAGATAAGAAACTCGACTAGTTTGAAAGTAATGCACTCTGTATTGATGGCGATACGAGTTAAACACAACTTTGTGCCTTATATAGGTTATCGGGAATTCCGGATGATAAACTTTATACTGGGCGTGTCGAGGACTTGAGTTTTCATTTCTTGTTAATAGTTACAGTTACTAAACGAAATTTACTTTTCCAGGTTTGTGAAGACCAGGGTTGTCAAGAGGAAGTGTTTCCTTTGGCCATATCGTACCTGGATAGATTTTTGAGCACATGCACTGTCGGCAAGAGCCAGCTGCAACTACTTGGGACTGCATGTTTACTACTTGCCTCCAAACTACGGGAGCCAAGCTCTCGTGGCTTGCCAGCTGAGTTGCTCGTCTTCTACACGGCGAACAGCATCACATTAACAGACCTTTGTGTAAGTATATAATAAATTGTTAAATAAATATTAACAAATTAATCATAAACATATCAAATATTCTAATATAGTATATATGTAATAAATAAATTTTAAATTACCGGTATGTACCCTTCAACGTAAAAAATCTAATAGATGTTGTATTTAATTTAAAGAAAAACCTTTATTGCTTAAACATTATGCGAGAATATGTTATTGTGGGAATGTAACTGTAACTGGTAACATTATTATGCGGCTAAGGTACACTTGTAATTTTGCTGAACTTCTTGTTAGAGTTTTTAAACCTTGAAGTACATTTACGCTTCACAGGCTATTACATTTCCACCGTGCCTTAAATGGATTTAATTATTAACAGCACTTAATAGGGATGCGAGAGCGGTACTTACATTTTAATTATTTATTTTTTTACTTTTAACTGTTATTGTAACAATAATCAAGCCAGTTACTGGCTTGATCAATTTTAGTATTGTTTTATAAGCATGCCTCGCTCGCTGCTCCTTGCTCGCACAGTTCAAGCCAGACGCTTTCGTGTCGTTCACTTGGCTGATTTCTAACTAACTTGCCTCTGAATAAGCGTGAGAGATCGGAATTCCAGATTTGTGACGGTACTATTTTTAATGGGACAAAATGAATAATTTTATTCCAATCCACCATAGTAACGGCGTTAGAAAGTAGTTGAATATTGTAAGCTTTTATTAGAAAGAAAGGACCTAAGTAACTTCTTGTCTATATTTCGTAGATGCAACATGCAATTTACAATGTTTAATAAAAAATAATAGTGTATATTTACTTACTATTGTTTTCTGTAAACTTAATTAGTCGATTATTTAAAATGTCGTTGTTTAATCTCTAATCATATATTAAGTTAAAAATTATATATCATAATATATTTGTAAGAGCTCAAAGCTCAGATTTATGGGAATGTAGTCTAGTCCCGCTCGTTGCCTAATTGCTAAGGGCGTTGGCATTCGCTCGGTTTCGTAATAACACGTGGTTATGTCAGTATGTTGGCGTGAATAGGCAGTATGTTACTATATTAGTCATTATTCGTGTTAAATGGTTATAATTGTTTGTTGAAACTAACTTAATACTTGGGTGATCTGTACTAAGTTAAAAAAATCAGCTTCACACTGTATCCGGTACACGGCAGGGTAAAGAGGGGGAGCCTAGTGTTAAGACACTCTGTACCCCATTTTCCGGTGTATTCTGTTCGTGTACTAAGTTACTATATAATATAATTTCGTACATTCAGTTATAACAATGTACGACGTCTGTTGCACTTCGGGGCGCGACGCGGCCACCCGCCGGGGCCCCGAGCGCCACTGTCGCTTTGCGTTCAGTAGATAATAAGTGCACCGCAGTCCGCACATCTTCGCGCGTCACACGTTTTACTTGACCTGCTTGTTTTATGAAATGCATTCCACAGCTACACTACGTATTATATTAATAGTACGTTTACAGTATAACGATATACTTAGCTGGCGCAACGCGATTTGTTACCAATATGAGACAGATAACTGTGTCTTTAGTATCGTGGTATCTATACCATTAGTAAGCCTAGTAAGAGCGAGCGTTTTTTTAAAGAGTAGAGTGAATATTTCTTTGTTTCGGGAAAAATCTGGAGATAGTTGTGGTCGGTTAAGAACGAAGCACGGAGCGGTCTCGGAGGAGGGCTGGCCTGCGGACAGTGTCCCCTAACGAGTCGCCAGCTTTCTTGGAAACACCGGCGGACGAGAAGCGCGTTTCAATCAGACCAATTACAGCCGAAGCACGCTGCTTATTTTTCTCACGCCCGCGGCCGCCGCTAACCTTGTTCCTCGTCACACTGCTAGCGCAATTTCTCTCTTTATATATATATATATATATATATATATATATATATATATATATATATATATATATATATATATATATATATATATATATATATATATATATATATATATATATATATATATATATATATATATATATAGTACATATAATTGAAACAATCAATATTTTTTTCGTGTTATCAAGGTTATCCTTTATTTATTTATATCTGTATAAAGGTTAAAATACCAATACAATTATTCTGTTTCGTTATAATGAATTGATGTCTAGTTTTTGTTTGGTTAAAGGTATTGCAGTTACTAATTAGCGTATACTTTGTATTTACCAGGACATTATCTTTAATAGGACATTTGTTAGGAAATAGGGATAAGAAATAAGGATTTCCTAGCAAATATCTTGTACTTTAACAATAAAAATGATTTTATTGTTAAGATTAAGGCACAGTGAATATTAAAACCCTTTCTACATTCACTGTTATAGTGTTTTCAGTGTTAAAAAATATATTTAAATATAACATTTATACTTCGTAGCATTTGCGTAGCTCCTCTACGCAACAACGTAGGCAGGTGAGCGTTAGGTAGATGTATGAGTAAAGATATCAAAACGAACGTTTAAAAAATGATCATTTTACAAAATGAATATCTGTTTGTGTATAAAGTATTATTATGTTTAGTAGTTTATCCTGTTGTAACGGTGCCGTCACAGTCCGCGCGTATTAGATAATGTTCATCTTGTAGGAGAGGTTCATCCAAGTGCGACGAACGCTACCTACAACCGTAGCCCCCTCTATATAGAACTACCTATATTATGTTAATAAAGTATTAATAAAAAAAACGATGATTTCAATGGAATGCTTAAATTGTATATGAGTTGGCTTATTGGTTTTATCGAGAGGCCACGAACAGGGTAGGAGTGAGCAAAAAGAGGAGGCACGCTCCGGCATCCGCGCCATGCTCGACGCTGAGTTCCCGCGCTCCTTGCGTCCATAAAACCTGTACATTCTCACATCCACACTGCGTTTATTATTATTGAAGCATAAATTTATGAGCCGTCGTACGGCTTTGTCAAAAGAAAATTCAATATCCCGTCTCAAGTATCTTTGCATAATGAGAAATTACTTTAACACAAACGTTTGCCGATTTTCTAAAGAATTTTAATGTATTCTATCCACGAAAATTGTTAAATGATACAACTTTGGTCTTTACTTGTATTAGTTGTTGCTTTCGTTATATATATATTATTGATCATGTCAGTTATGAAACTTTAACATATTCTATAAAACATCTTTACTAGACAAATATATAGATGATTCATATTAGACTAAGAGAAGTCGTGGGATTTTTTTATTAACTTATTTATATGTATAAACTCAAGTAGTAAACTAAACTAGTATACACTCAAGTATACATTTAAATGTAATTTCGAATAAAAGAATACTCTAGTTTGGGCCATCGGTGAATCTTATATTGATACTTAAATCAAATCAAGTGCGTCATATGCTGAATCAGTATATCAATATTATTATATTTTAGGGATTTTATTAAATTTATCAAATTAATTGATGTGTTTTCATAATAATGCAGATAACACATACTTTTGTTAACGCAACTTGTAAGTATAGTCACCACAAGTGATATCATTAGAGTATTGAGAAGAGTAAAAGGAAAGGGTTGACGGGAACCAGTCGCATTCCACACGTGAAGTGACCTCGTCTACAGCGCTGCTTGCCAAACATGCTGTCAGCCGCAGCCACGTCTTTATAATGACCATCGATTGTGGTGTCTTATAATTTTATTATGAGGTTTCCTTTGAACACCTTGCTGTTATTTACGTAAAACAATATATATTTTTGTATACTTAATTTAAGTATTTTGTCGTAGTAAAATAAAACATAAGTATTCAACACTGACAAACTTCATAGAAATCTAAATTGCTCATAAAAACCACTTTATCTTTTATCGCTATAATTGAAGATATTGCTATTAAAACTCAACAGTAATAAAATTTAAAATGGTATCCGTTGAATAAAACCCGCTCTATGCGGGCGCTGTCATACTTTTATTAAAAAATGGAATTTTGCGGTTAACAAAGAGATTTTTTTACTTTATACAGTAGAGATTTCTTTTAAAAGTTATATCATTAGTTAGAGCTGCCATTTTTTAATTTAATAAACATAAAAGAAGTCATTTGAGCTTAGCTAGCAAATTCAGCGACAGCATTGTTTTACAGGAATTTATCGATTCGAATGTTACATTACGTAATACTTACTGTATAGTATGCATGTCACGCTTTACGGACTCGTGGTAATTTTAATTTTAGTTATAAAGTATTCTTTGGATTGACAGAAATATAAAGACATTAATAGGAAAGTATAGATTTTTATTGTAATAAAAGTAGAACTTTCACATGCTTAACGAGATTTATTTGAAATATATGTACAACTTGTTCCCGATTAATAATCGACTACACCATAACCGCGTAGTGTATCCTTCCTGCAAACTCTATAATTGGTTGGTACGTGTCGTTATGGGCTCGTGACACCGCCTATTGTTTGATTATAAGGCGTCTCAGTCACACCGCACGATGAAATTGGATAAAGCATGGGAACCGACTGCGGAATTCAAAATGTGTAGCAGGCTGGGGCTGTTCGCATAGCTCGCTTTATAGGCTGTGACGTGGCTGCGACCACTGCCGCCTTCGTCGCCCAACCTGCTCCTCTAACGAATAAAGTTCATCTACAGTAATTTCGGACGTCTCCAAAACACTCAAGTAACTATATGATAGTTTAGATAGTTATCATGTAAAATATATATTTTATATCAGAGTCGAACTGTGTTCTAGATAGACAACGTATCAATTTTCGTCCCGACAACAGCGTCTGCGGTGAATACTTTATGAGCGCATTGTTTCCGAAGCTTTTCACCGTTCCCAACTCGAAAGAGACACGGAATCTTTTCAATTCGCGGTCGACCCGCATACTGCTCCGTGGTTACCGCCTCTCGTTTACCTGTCCTTTTTGTCTTCATAATGTATTAAAGTTATTTAATATAGCTATCTTTTAACGACATCATTTTAAACTTACGTCAAGTTCAACCTCTGACGTGAGACCAACTGACACACGATCCTATGCCGTGCGACTTCCAGTGATGAGACTTCATTCATTCACAAGCTCCTCGCCGAGATCCGATAGGTTCTAAAGATTGTAAAATGCTGTACGAGTCTGAGCTCTAGTTCAATAGCGTTGAGAAAGCATATCGGCTGCGAGGAAGAGGCGAGCGAGTGCCACAGCGGCCGACCCCGCCTTTGAGTTAAGTAAACATCGAGTATTATCTGTCAACGGCTATGCATTGCCTCTCCGTGTCTGTGTGTATGTGTGTGTGTGTGTGTGAACACTAAATAATCAAGTATTCACAATATTAACCATTCATATCGCTATATGTGCTTATAATGATACTGTCACAACTGTAATTATTTTAATATAGGTCAGCTTTGACGATAATATTTAATTCAACACTTATTCGTTAGAAAAATGTATTGCAAAATTATACATTTCATGCAAGCGTGTAACAACATTATTGAACGTAATTTTAAAATGCATGCACAAATGCATTTAAAAAAAAAGACTTGTAGAACATCATCCACAATATTATAAAAATGGTAAAGTTATCTATTCATTACGTATAGTTAGTTACAAAGACTTTTTCAAGCGGCAATTATTAGCTTGATCATGCAACAATGTGTGGGGACTACCTACGCGCAGTTCCGGGAAGTCGAGCAAAACGGCATGTTTACGATTATACACAGCGGATGTGGTGGCTGCCTTACTGCGTTGTTGTCGTAACCGATCAACACTTTCTTTCTTTAAATCTCAAAGTTCTTAATCTGCATCCGGACAAATATGTTAATAGAATGACAAAACTACTTTTTATATGAGAGTGGACTCTCTTGGTGCAGGGACACAAGTATGTGACTGTTACCGTTGGTTGTGGGTTCGATCCTCACTCGAGTAAATGTTATATTTATTTAAATTTATATTTTCATTTCTTAGCTCTGGTGTCTAGATAAAGCGCGGCGTTGAGTTCTTTCCTCCGCTTACCCTGCTGTGTGCAGGATATAGAGTGAAGCTGATTTAATTTTCGATTTTACTTTTACATTATTATATTTTTTGTTATTTGTATTCACACATGTACAGACAGATGTCAATTACTTTACTCATTTGATTAATACGAAGAAATCTTGTCCACAGAGCTGGGAGCTGCTAGTGCTATCTAAGCTGAAGTGGGACGTCGCGGGCGTGACGGCGCACGACTTCTTGCCGCTGCTGCTGTCGCGGCTGGCGCTGCGGGGGCAGGTCAACAAGGAAATGGTCCATAGACACGCGCAAACCTTCATATCGCTTGCGGCTAGAGGTAAGTTTCTATCAAGTTTAACATAAAATTATAAGTTTATTTTTTGATTATGTTTATGTTAATCTTATTAAATCAATATTTATTTAAGCTGTACATTTATTTGTTTTCTATATAATATCTAAATAAATATTAGCTTCAACGATTTAGTTTCTCGTATTAATTAGCACTAGCTCGCGCTCTTCTATGTCACTGAACCTTACCATAGTATCTGTGTATGTGTTAGGTGTAATTGTAAAAGTATTTCATATTTTTCTTTTACTTTAACTTAAATTTATACTGCCCAATAACATATTTCAGTTTTATAGGTCTTATGAAATCGTACTTTTCGGATTTATATTATATAAACGTGATATTTTTTAACTGGCATACGAACACGACGATAGCGGATATTAGATATCGGTAACTGCCAAAGTCAAAAGGTGGAATGTTGAATGTTAATTTTGTTATCTTTTGGCCACTTATATTAATGATATCCTTATAAACCCTTGGAAGAGATCGTTCAGATATATACATAGGTAACGATCGCAGGAATCTGTAAGGCACAGAAATGTGAATAGGTTTGTTTACATGTTTGAGGGTAGAGTGAGGGCGAGGGCGCGCGTGTGGTGCGCCGGCGGCGGCGCCTCCCACGCCGCTCACCCGAGCGCATTCCAGCACGCCTCGGGACTGCCTCCCCCTCCCCGCCGGCACTCCGCAGACCCCCCGTATCCCTCATGGGATCATATGTTTTTATGCAACGGTTTTTGTTGTTCGCCGCCGCTGTCGTTTTTTTTTGGCGGTTAAGTTCACGCTACAGCTCTTTTATTTCACTTGCACAGGGCTATTCAGATATCATCGCATACTTATCACGCGAAGAATACGTTTGTTTAGTGGATTATTCCACTTGGCTATATTCGTAGAAACGATTTAGTAGATATAAATGATGATACTACATTGTTTCTACGAAACTTTCCACAGTTTCTCAAAGTATTCGAGTCCCATCGACCACTACAACGGCAACATCTGATGAATACATATGTACGTACATACCTCCAGAACATACTAGCATCCCACAGCGAATGTAGCGCGAGTGCATCACGTAATCAAGAGCGTATTATGTATCATTATTTGGATGGTAAAATTTATTGAGCAAAAAATAACTCGACTCTAATAATAGTAAATTCGTACTGGACTATTTTTAAACCGGCTCATCCTGCAAAGTAATTTAGAGCAAGGTAGATTGTATGACTTCGTGGAAGTCTGTACTTTTTTGTAAATCTGACACAAATCTCTTCAACCTGCCACTCTTCGAGGCTAAAAATAATATTCTACTTGTTATTATATAACGAAAATTCGATATAAAATGTGTTCCATTTGGGGATCAACATGGAGCCGCGTGTACCTCGTGTTGGCCGTTACAGTGCGGACACACCTAAACGTGGGGACGTTGGTGCGGGAGAACTCCTATTTGTTCCGGTGGCTATTACGTACATGTACTACGGACGCGGCCTCGCGAGATCGTTCACCTTGCGAATAGACTCGCAGCGGCGCCCGCCCGTACTGCCCGTACTGTCCACGTTTATTGGTACCTACGTTTGATGTTCAAGGATAATACAATGATTATGTCATCGGGCTCTTGCCTACGACTTGCTGTTGTAATTCTCCTTTTTACTTATCCGTTTCATAAATACTTTAAGCACGAACTTAAGCACTGATAATTTTAAACGAAACAATGTAATACAGTAAACTTAAAAAAACTTTTTTTTCTCTATATTGGCACACTACATGGCTTTAGGTAACAAACATTGGACACATGTTTCTGAATACGACTTAGAACTTCCTATTGTTCCTATGGGCGTTATGGCCGTTGCAATAGTCGAACCGGTCGTCGCTCCGTCGAGGCGGTAGGGCTTCGATGTTTGATTAACATCAGATTATGCAAATGCTTCCAATGAGCGGCCGCTCTCGTTGTTTCATCTCTTTCGTTTTGTTCTTTCCCTACTCGTGCCTTTATCTCGAGTACGCCGCCATATGAAAAAAACGACAGAAACCTTTTAAATGATGCTGAAAGAGTATTCGACATTCGTATAGGTACTACTCGAATAATGGAATGTTCCTATATGATGATGAATTGTGTTCCATTAAAAATCATCTGGCATTGTCTAGAGATATAATTAAGTTAAATTTAAGAAGTTATTAGTACGTACCAGATGAAATAATAAGTACAAACTTGTAAATAAATTCATATATTGTCTGGCTTAAACCCACTCGCCCTCCAAGGTCACTCAGCTGATTTTCCTGCTATATTATCACTTTATGTAAAAATAAGCGCTGCGGTTGGCGGACGATAATAAAATATCTGTAGTTCACATTTAATTAAGTCACTTAATAGAATAAGTTAGTGGCAGCTCTAATTAAATATTATAGCTAAACTGTATCTCATAAATATATTAAGAAATTATGGTTAATTAAATTCTTCGTTGTAGCGCGGCTCCCCCCGCGTAAACTTAATGTTGTTATATAGACCAATTGTACAAAATCTTTATTATTCGAGTCTATATGTTAATCTGATGTATAATTTTTGTGTGAAAATGGAAATAACATCTATCCTTACAAATTTTCAAATTTATAATATCAGGATGGAGTAGTATTCTTAAAAGTATAGGAAAAATTGTATATAAAAGTTATTTTTGGTTATTTTTTTCGACGTTTCATTAAATATTAATTATATTACGGTACAAAACACAACAGGTTATTCAATACAAATCGAGCCATCCAGGCCCAAATAGTTCCACGGTGGAGCCTTTTTGAGAGGTATCCGTATACATATAATGGTTTTGCCAAAGCGAGTCCGTGAGAAATATTCCAGTAAAACGGGCGCGCGGGCGCGGGCCGTGGAATGCGGGCGCGAGGGCGGATGCCGGCTCCTTTGAGGCTGCACTCTCCAAAGCGGGACCAACAACCTGTGGGAAGGAGAAAGGAGCAATTCATTACCGGATACGTGTGTAGCCTCTACGCGCTAGTGCACTCTCTGTGGCTACGACGCGCGACGAATCCTCGTCTTCTGCCATTAACATTGAAGTAATCGTGTCGTGTATAGATTTTTCTTCATATCCGCTCTACATACGCGCGTACGCAGCCGGAGCGTATGACCTGGTTTTGGCCTGATATCGCATGGCAGTGTTCGTTTGTTATTCAAATCGTAGGTACCTGCGGCGTGTGTAACAATAGTACTGCATAATTATAGATTACTAGAGGAAAATTTTATCGTACTTATAACGTTCTTAGTGCCTTATTTCATATGAGTCTATTTTGTTACAGATTATGAATTCACGTTGTATCCCGCGAGCACTTTGGCCTCTTGCAGCATCGCTGCAGCGCTTCGCGGTTTAGGAGTTGATGGACACCTGTCACGTTTGCATGAACTTACAGGCATTGATTCGGTAAATAATTATTACTTACTTTGTTGAGCACTAATTAATTATAACATTTATTTATTTTTATACTTTACGAATTGTTATAATTGTACCTATATTAAATATACAATATTTTTAGGACTGCCTCCAAACATGCCTAGAGCAAATAGAAGTGATGGTGCAGGCTGTGATCGAAGAAAGTCAAGTGACTGCCCCAAACGGGCAAGGCCGGGAGGCAGCGGCGTGGACCCCGCCTCCGACCCAGGACAAGGCGCACAGTAACGCCGCCACCCCCACTGACGTTAGGGACGTCCACTTCTAACCCACTGTTACGTGGTCCGTGGCAAATCTCCAAGCGTGAGGACCAATGCTTTAATTGCGGTGCATTAGTACGGAAATACTATAAACTAGAAGATTAGATAGAACGGTGCATCCGTGATCGAGGACTGATAGTAAGACTGACAAACGCAATGTGTTTAACGTTAGTTAAGGTACAACTCACTGCGTGCGTAGTCTAAGCAATGTTTATGTAAATAGTTATTATAATTATAAGCCCTCCGTGCTACTTTTTGCCTTTAATTTCAAATTAACCAACGATCTTACGGCGGGGGTTTTGCACAGATGGAATATCATAAAAAATACCACATTATATTTTCCAGTTCTAGTTGGTATCTTGAAATTAAAATCTACCTCTTTATTTTTAAGGAAAAATATTTCAATTTTGCTTTACGTATTCGTTATGAAAACTAAAAAGGTTCTTAAAATATTAGTCTTAGTAAAATTGTGTATATGGGACCAAAGCAAATGACTTAATCACTTACATCATGACCGACATAGCCGTACGTGATTGACACTTGACAAATATTTATTAAATATGATATATATATATATATTTTATTATATTATGAAGTAAATTATATAACTATAATCTCTTGTATGATTCTAAGAAATAATCAGTTTATCTACTTGCTAGCTTAATTACAATCAGATTCAACATATAATGTTCGTGTATCGGGGGAAGGCAATAAATTACGCTTTATAATTTGTAAAAACTAATATAACATATGTATAGTACATCAATCTATCACGGAATAAAAATAAAAAACCCACATACATTTCTCTAACATATACATACAATAAATTATATAATAAACTATTAAATAATTATAAAGTAGACGAAGGGCTAAATGTTTTTGTTAGAAGATTATCTTTTGTTCCTTTTTGACGATGAATGTTGTATCAACAATATTTTTTAGCATTTAGGTACCTAACATGTAATGTGATAGTGTAGAAACTGATTTAATTTCAGATCATAGTCACTTCCAGTCATAATATGTTAACTTAGGGGTACTATGTCATTGGCTTAATTTAGAAAAAACTAAGAAAAAAATATGTGATTTTTGTATCATTGGTAAGTTAGGTGTATTATGTTTAGTTTAGTTTTTAATTTATATAATTGTTCCTACAACCATTGAACATAAAATATGCAATAGTCAAGTTCCATAGTTTTGTACTTAATTGTATTCTGAGGAAGGAGGAAGTTGACACTATCTACCTACATTGAATATTGTGATATAGTTTCCACAGATAAATAATATTATATAGAGCTTAAGTACGGGTGGAGAATGCAAATAGTAAGCATTAAATGTAATTATATATTATTTTATAAGCTTTATTTTGTTAGTTGTTTGCTTGCATTTAAATAAGCTAAAATGTTTATTGAACAGTCCAATGTCTTCCATTTCTATACATGATTGTGGCTTTCAAAAAAATATTTTAGGTTGAAACATAGACAATATATGTATAAGCCTATTTGTGTTACATATTATATTCTACTTCAAAATACGTTTATCTAGCGATTGCTATGTAAATATAATAGTTATAAATGTAAATATATATAATGCTTTAAGCATGTGGTGCCATAAGTAACACTACTAAAGGAGTATTTGTATTTTAACAAATTTATGAAACAAGATAAACTTAAAATCCATATTTTTTTACCTAGAAATATAGAGCAGATATTTACTATAATTTGTATGGTTGTGGTATTGCTACCTAAATATATACATAGGGCCTTCATAATTTGACTATTGATAAACATATTTTATATACGATATGAAAATATATAAAGTTATGTGGGGAAATATACGCCTTAAATGTATAACTAAATGCTTGTTTTAGCTTTTAGACTGGCTTTTCAATATAGTAAGATAATAAGATTGTTATGAAATAGTTATAATTGTAATGTTGTAAAAAAATCAGAATTTTCCTGTAATGTATATATTATATAGGTTAAAGGGTTATGTAACTCTGAACAGAAGTGATAATCATTTTTTTTTATAGATGAGTCGATTTATATAAAAAAAAAACTAAATTCTAGAGATGTATGACACGCAAAGTTGCAAAATTTTGATTTTTATGTGATTATTCAATTTTAAGTTTACTATTGGTATTGTATGATCGTTGCGATTTGAATTGTAGATATTTAAAAACAAAACCACAATAAAAATATATAAAATTATTAAGTTTTTTTCTCATATTTCTATTTGAGTCAGCATAGAATTATATTTAAACATACGTGAATCACGCATTTTTCAATAACAAACAAGGTGAGCAGTCCGACACACCGATTTTATTAAAATCTCAGTTTAGCAAGCCTACATGTTTCGTAGTCTATTTATTTGCAAAACACCTTGGACTTTGTGCATTTTATATATTTGTAAATATTTTATGGTAACTGAACAGAGTATAAATTAAACTTCAATACTTGAAGTCGCAAAAAAGGAAAATAATAAATAGATTATTTACATAGCAATTTCAGAAGATGTAAACAAAAAAAAATTAAAACTTAAAATAGTCTTCTATCATCCCTATTTGTAACACACATATCTTAATAGTACTACTAAAACAAAACACACAAAAGTAAATAAAACTACTTATAAAATTAATTACCATTTAATGGAAAACAAATTTACAATTTCATATACAATGACCGCACTTTGGATGTTTATATTAATTTATTTACAGTGATTTATATTAAATTTGCATATAATAAAGTATTAACATAAAATACAACATAGTAAAATACTATAAAGAATATTATTAAATAAAAGGCACAATACTTCTAATACATTACTGCTTTAAATACATAGAGTAAGCAAATCGTAGATGTGAGATATTCTGCTTTTGATACAATAAATCTATGTTACTGCAGAGCAAAAGCGCTTTATAAGGTAAATTTATAAAAAAAACAAAGTTAGTTAGTTGGGAAAGAAGATTATTTTAGTAATAAAAAATAATTAATTACTTTGAAGTTGTGGAGTTTCATATGGACTGAAAAATTTAAGGAGGGTGCTATTGTTTTAGTCCGGGGACCACAATTAAGGAAATATTGGGGAAACGCTACTGTCGATGTCGTTCGTATCGTTGGCAAAACATTCAAATTTACTATGCGTAGAAAAGAATATTTACTGTAAAAAAAAAAAATCTATGTGCATAACATATTTTCGCCAAAGGAGAGAGAGAGGACAAATTGAGTAATTTTTTTCTTGCATGTTCAAAGTCAAATATAAAGAATTTGTCATTTGATTGAAAAATATTATTATTGTTATTTAAATGCTTTGCTTACTCTATTCAAATACTATAACTATAGGTTACCTTTATTAAATTTATAAAAATGGAATAAAACCGATTAATATAATTTTTCTAGATAGGAATAAAATTTCATTTAAAGCTTATTTCATTTCCCACGTACAGCTTTACGACCTCCAGATTTAATGCTAATGGTATTCATATGGTCATTAGGATTTTTCGGGATTAGTTCAATTAATGTTGAACCAACAAAATGGTTGTAATATTAATTTAATTAATTTCGAAAAAGGCGGGCAATTTACGATCGGATCAAATCTTGAAATATCGATAGACCAATTAAATAGCATACCTATACACAGAAATAAAACTGACAGCGTAAAATATAATAGGGTTAAATCGTGCTGAGGGCGTCGTGGCGTAGCGGTACTCAGCGGAATGATTTTTTTTCATTTAGTCTCACCGGTAAGAAGAAAAATCGCGGCGTTGAGTTCCGCCACTCAACACGAAATGTCTCAAAAGTTGTGAGGTACGGAGGGTGGTATCACTCCGTTTCCTCTGCCTACCCCGATGCTTATGCTGGGCAAAGCGTGAAGCTAAATAAGATATTTAGTATATCGACCACGTGTCGTCTTCGAAATCGTTCGTTCGCATTAGTCATTGTATATTGTCCTTCATACTCTTATGATTCGGTCGCGCTTTTCGTTAAATGAAAATATAAAAAATGGAAGCCACAAGTCCTTTCTTTTAGTGGATAACATAGCTTCATTATAATATTGTTTAAGATACGATCGATAGTCATTACTGATGAACGGTCTCACTTAATACGATTTACATAAGTACCATAAGTAGTATATAGATATTACTAATCGTAGCACCATATTGGAGAAATATAAACCAAAATTGAACTTTTTACCAATATGTACTCAGAGAACTTAGGCATATGAAAAAAAGTAACAAAAAATCTATAAAAAATAGAAGGCTAACAGAAAAATATAATTATAATAGTCGACAAAAATAATAAATATTAAAAAAATATATAAAGACGATATTGATCATTTGGTGCAACAACGACGTATATGAAAGTTTGTAAGTAGTCTTTCCGCATAAATTGGCATATGTATGCTCTACTTCTAACAAGGTGTAATTACGTCATTGTTGCACCAAATGAGCGATATAATGTTTACAATTTAATGATACAAGTGCAAGGAGTACAATTATTAACAATGTTTAAATAAACATTGTTTAATTGTACAATAAAGAAGGCTACAGAACATAATTACAATAAAAGGAAATAAAAGATATTATTGAATTTTAATGTGGCACCTCTGACTATAAACACGACGATTGTGAGTTCGATTCCCACTCGGAGGAATGATTTTTTTTATTGCTTTATTAATAAAACAAAAGGCAGCGTTTAACTCCACCACTCAACACTCAACATCTTGAACGGACGTCACAATAAGTTCCCTCTATTTGCTATATGCGGGATACAGCGAGGAGCTACCAAAAGAAAATAAAGATTTTATAAAAAAAAAATGTATATAGTGACATTTCATTTTAGTACTAAATATAGGTACATTATACAATCTTTACAGAACCAAATGCAGTCTGGAACGTAAGCACTAATAATAATCTACACCTTTCCTATTTCATTTACATTTCACATATGCACTACTTTTGGTGTGCTCTTCCCGCGAAGCCAGTTTAGAAGAACAGTTGGAGTGCTTTGAGTGTCTCGTGCTGGAAATATAATTTATTATAAATATTCAATTCAATTAGCAAAAGTAATGAAAGATTTGTAGCTTTACGGTGTAGTCCCGCAAAAAGCAGGGTGGGCAGGGAGTACGCGGCGTTAACTTCCACTACTCGATACTCATTATTTGAAAATTGGGCCGTTCTTGGGGAACGGGGTATTAAAATATTAGATCCCCTCTGCCTAAAAAATAAAAATTAAATCAAATCAGTTCACACTGTACCCCGCACATACATGTTGAGTAACAGAACTCAACGCCGCGCTTTGCCTCAACATCAGAGCGAAGAAAATGAAAATATAAATAAATATTTCATGCCTTCTACCTACCCTGCTATATTACGGGAAACGTAACATTTGTTTTTGAGATTTAAATTTGTAAAATTTCATACACGTTGCCACTTTAGTTGCTTATTTTTTTATTTGTGGCATAAAAGGGGTCGTGCAATAATTTATACTTCACATGATATTTAAAAAAAAAAAACATAAAAATCTGAACGTAGCGGGATTTAAAAGCGCGCCTCTTGGAAAACGTCCAAGCTTATTGGTCAGTGGAATAACACTTTAAAATGTTTTTTTTTATTAATCTAATTAAAACAACAATGGTATCAAAGTATGGAATTTTAATAAAAATAATAATAATAATAATAAAGCCTTTTATTTCCTATAAACATAAAGTTCAACAAATTTGTCTGAATTTACAAAATAAATAAAGGTTACAGTATAGATTACTTGAATTACTAAATTGCTAAATTATTTATTTATTTATTGTAACATTTTTTTTTTTTTTTTTTTTTTTTTTTTTTTTTTTTTTTTTTTTTTTTTTTTTTTTTTTTTTTTTTTTTTTTTTTTTTTTTTTTTTTTTTTTTTTTTTT
>DWQW01004216.1:0-20399 GCA_018249695.1 Heliconius erato demophoon | reverse complement strand
GCCAAGTCAAAGCGTAAGGTTTTATTACATACCGTGTAAATACAGAACTTGGCTCCTATATTATAAATCTCGATTCTTATCTAGTCGAGAGCGCTGCATTATTAAATATTGGACTTGGCCCTCATTTTATATTTATGTTTTTGGTAGTATCTAATATTCAAGGTCTAATAAATAATAATTAGGCATAAATTAATAAAACCGTCACCGTAAAAAGCGATGTCATAATGATTATATAAATGTCATAATCGTTACAGAAATGTCATAGACGTCAAACGTTTTTAGAAAAAAAAACATAAATCACTCTTTTTATATTGTAAAGTATATTTACACATTAAAGATAAAAAAATATTTTTAGAAAAAAGTATAAAGATTTGCTGAAAAGAAAATAAAAATGATTAATTCTCCAGATTGCAAATCGACACCCTCAACTGCCGCAAATATATTTTTTTCTATTATACAAAAAAGTTATTAAATAAAAGTTATAGTTTTACACTTTAAATTGCAATGTCTACAATTATTTTTTTAGTATCACTCTGTATCCCGCAGGGTAGCACCTGGAAATCTAGTGTCAAGACACTCCGTTCTCTATTAAAACACTTCCGGGCTCCACTTTCCGCCAAATTTGACATTGCGTGTTTAGCGGCGGGAATCAACGCACGAAGTAATGAGAACATAAAATATTTGATTCCTCCTAGAAATCGAACCCACGCCACGTAAAAATATTTATTCAAATCAACATAATGATCTCATTAATTATCAACGTAACGAGGTTTTCCCGCATTTTTCCAACGACTGTCATCATTGTGCAACGGTTCTTTGTCTTGTTGACGTCCGTTGACGTTTGTTTTATAGTTTGTTATTCCTTTGTAACTAACATTAAGAAATCCGTTTAAAAAAGATTTAAAAAAATATATCGTTAATATATATTTTTACAATATTTTGATACATTAGAAAAGATGTTTTTGTTTATTGTATTCGAAATGATTAAATGGAAACTAACTCAAAAAGAATAGTATTTTTTTTTAGATTCACGCTGTTTCCCTCACATAGCAGGGTAAGCTATAGGGAACTTGGAAACCTAATATTGAGACACTCCATTTCCGTTGATATATTTCAGTTTCCCCTGCGCTACGACTGGCCTTAATTTTAAATGTGATTCTAATTTCAATATCTTAGAAATTGTACAGTGTGTGGAGAACGAAGTATCTTAACTAGGTTCCTTCTGCCTACTCTGATATATGCGTCTGACACAGCGTGAAGTTAAAAAAATCTAATTGACATTCAAATTTATTATAGTCTTGATTTAAAATTACACTTTTAAGAAAAAAAATCCGATCAAATACGAGTCCTAATCACATACCGAGGGCTCCGTACCAATTCCAGTTGTATACCAACGGGAAGTAACTACATAAAAGTTGACAAATTTTGTAATGTTTTTTTTAGGAAATATCTATAAACTTTATACTTTTTGGATTTTTATCCTTTATCTGTACTGTAAGTTATCACTTCTTGCCAAATTTCATAATTGTGTATTTCGGCTTATTTCATACAAAACAATGTATAAAACCTCGTTTCTTTTGATTGCGTTGATTTATAAGGTTGTTTCTGTGCTTCAAGGGATCGTAGATTTGAATATTTGATATTAATTAGAGCTCGATACCTCCACGCGATCTTGATAAACGAACAGACGGACAAAAAAGTGATCCTATAAGAGTTCTGTTCTTCGTTTTGAGGTAAGGAAGCCAAAAATATAATATATGCCATAAATTCGTTAAGAATAGATTTTTGTTTAGTAAATTTAATATTTTAACGCTAAATAAATTCATTCTTAATATTTTTACGTTTTTAGCTTTACGCTGTATCTCTATGTAGATATAGATTAAATTTTGATTTTTAAATGTACTTGAAATATGTCCACGTACATTTTTCTTGGATAGTCAATAAATTAACATTTGCATTTAAAAAAAAAATATACTTTCTAAATAAGTTTTTTTTATTAAGTGAGGGGGAACCTAGTGTTAAGTGTCTTAACACTAGGTTCCCTCTCCTACCCTGCTGTGTGTGGGATACAGCGTGAAGCTGATTAATTAATTAAATGTTGATCAAATTCACAAATCGATTAAATAAAAATGTGTTAAAAAAAAGATTTGTTATGATATATAAAGAATTTTAAAAATATATTTCATGTATATGTATATGAACAAACATTTTGAAAGTTTATTAAAATGTACCCACCCGTATCCATTTTAAATGTAAATATAATTTAAAAAAAGGAAGACTCTAAAGTGGCGCAATAACCAAGGTTTTCATTTCACTATTGTATTCTTTTTACTATTTTGTACATAAACTTCATATAAATTTTATTTTTAATTTTACACTACATCCCGCGCAAAGATAGTGTTAAGCCACTTCACTTTCCGCCCAATTTTAGAGACATTACGAGTTGAATGATGTAACTCAACGCCGCGTTTTGCCTCGACACCAGAGTGAACAAATGATTTTATAAATTTAAATAAATATTTCATTTCCTGTCGGGATCGAGTCACAATCTGCTCTGCTCTGGCCTCTGGCTGCTTTAAAATGTGCATTAATGCCTTTTTATCGTTACCAGAACGGGAAAGTTTAATTAATTTATTCCTTGAGGAAAAATCGAACCCACAACCGTCGTGTTTACATTAGAACGCTGTGCCGCTGCGGCCGATAGCCTCAAGGCGTATAGTTATGTAATCATATATTTTAATTTTGATCCAATATCGTATACATAAAGTTTGGGTACGTCGTATATATTTAATAATTATTCTACATATTGATAAATAGAAGTGGCCTTCACAAAGGTAACACGAAATTATCTAATAAAAAGTTAAGCGTTTATCATAAGAACGATAGGAAATTTTAGTAATTGCATTTTTTATAGAAAAGACAAGGCAAACGAGTGTATGGGTCACCTGATGGTAAGTGAGCACCAGATAGACGTGTTTTTTGAAGGGGTACATGGGAACATGGGTAAATGTTATATAGGCCTGGAAGGTAGCCCTTTCCACGCTTGGGTGGCTAATGCAAGGAAGTCCCTACGAAACCGTACAATAATGGAGTGCCACGTATCCATATGATGTGGATGTTATTTGTGCTTGTGACGTACCGTGCAATTAGAAAATTCGTCGGCAGGTAACATGTCAAACAGTTCTCCAGAACATTCCCCATGATAAATGACACAAAGACAAGGTGTCATGTCCTTTACCCTTTTTTTATTGGGCTCCCAATGATTCGAACGGCTACTGATATTGGAGTGCACTAGCCCAGAAATAAGAACACAGTTTCTTTGAGGCCAACTTGATCTTGCTTTCCAGATGATCGCGACTATTATACGTATTTTTATAATTAAATCAAATTTATTAAGTGATTATTTTAGAGATATTTTAGCTTTATATTTTATTTGTCTAAATAATAAATCAGCCTCGATAAAGAAGCGAACCCATCACAACATATTGAATATGACATTTAAATCTCAATTATTAAACGTTTCATAGATTTTGAATATTATTTTTTAAAGCTGTTTCCGATCAACTTAAGAGAAACATGATTATAATATAAATATTTTAAATTTATATGCATGCATATGAATTAATATATTATACTAATTGATTGAATTCTAGAAATAATGATAAAATTAATAATAAGTTTGCAAAATACAAGACGTATAACTTTTTTACTTTTTCAGTAGGTATTCCTGGAAATCCTCTCTTAATACTTCCCTACACTACCCAAGGAACATGCCAGTAGTTTCAGAAGATATAAATACAAATTTCAAATATATAAAATATACGAGGCAAAGCGCGGCGTTGAGTTCTGCCACGTAACACGCAATGCCTCCAGAATTCGGCAGAAAGCGGGGTACGGAGTGTCTTACACTACCTTCTGCCCACCCTGCTGTGTGCGGGATACAGCGGGAAGCTGATAAATAAACTATATATTTAATAAAATAAAAATGCTTGTAAAAGCACATACCTGTAAGCTCTAAGGTATACGCCGCCGACAACAGGCACAAAACACTCAACACTCTTGTAATCATCACGATAAACTTTAATTATGAAAAAGTTAAAAATTATAATAAAAAGATTAAATTAAATTTAATAATTTTCTATAATTATATTTAAATTTCAATTTAATAATCACGTATACAGTTCAATTATTAATATAGTTTTGACTATCACGGATTTTCCTCAATTTTAATTTATTGCCCAATTTGTTTCTTATAATTTTCTACGTAATTATTTTTCTCCGTAGAGTCGACTCTATTCCGTAAACTGTTTCGAACAAATAGCCGTATCAAGAAGTTGCTTCTATATATATGTATGTATATTTAGTAGTATCTCGTAGAAGCGAGACGCGCTAACCGCTCTTGCCCGCGAAGGACTGCGTGTGTTTTATATGAGTAAACAAAAGATATCGTTTTTTCTTATTTTTGTTTAAGTTTCCCTCTGTATAGCACACATAGCAGGGCAGGTAGATTGAATCTGGAGACTTAGTGTTAAGATACTCCGTCCCCATTAAGACACTTCTATTCCTCACTTTTCGCTGAATTCATGAGGCATTGCGTGTTGAGTGGCGGAACTTAACGCCGCAACTTTGCCTCGTTACCGGAGCAAAGAAATAAAAAATATATATTTCATTTCTTCACCTGCACGTCCACAACCTGTCGCGTTTACAGTTGCAAGCTTGTGTTCCTGCGCCACGACTGGCTTCAAGCCAGGCTGGCCTCTGTTGGTGATTCGTTTTTTTTTCAATTTTAAAAACTTCGTAAATAAGATTTCTTTACTACTACCGTCATGTCCCTGGCGTAGGATTTTTACTTTTTACTTACAATAGTATATCAATAAGAACTCAAAGTTCGTTCAAAAAAATTGTACGAGGCGATAGACGTCAATTTTTTTGTTCACTGCTAGCATATCTTTTTTTTAAACATTTTTTAAACATTTATAAAGTGTTATTCCACGCTTAATCTTTTTTTCTTTCACATTGATGGACAGGATAAATTTTCACATATTTTAGAGATACAGTGGGGAGTGGGGAACGGGGTGTGTCTCAACACAACGTTCCCTCTGCTCACCCTGCTGTGTGCGGGATACTATGTGAAGCTGATTTTATTTTTTTTTAATTTTAGAGATATTATTTGTCGGCACAGTTCGATTTTCTCTCTCTATAATAAAACAAAGGTAATAAGACAAAGGGCGGTGTGGAGTTCCGCCACTGAAGAAGCATTGTCTCAAGAATTAAGCGTTACCTGGGAAACGGAGCGTTTATTCACTAGTTTTTTTTTGCCACTATAAGCAAGATACAGAGTGATAAATATTTCTCTAACGAGCTCAAACTGTTATTGAATTTTGTAGTCTGTAATATTAATTATATTGATAATTATTCAAATATTGAAAATAATTTTTATGTTTCATTAGATTATTATAATTTATATGGAGGTCAACAGCTGCATAGTTAAAAAAAACCTTAAATAGATTGCATAATTTCAACCTCAGTCGCCCTGAGTCATACGTCAGAATACAACTACAAAGTAACAAGACAAAGCGCGGCGTTCCGCCATTCAACGCGTAATGTCTGAAAAATTGGACAGTGTATGGTGAACGGAGTGTCTTAAAACTAGGTTCCCTCTCCCCATCCTGCTTGATACTGCGTGAAGCTATATTTGGACATATTGATTATTGTGACAGAGATATTCTGCTATTATAAATTTAAAAGTTTGTAAGGCTGGATATTTGTTCCACTTTAACACAAAAACTACTTAACAGATTTCGATGAAACTTTACACAAATATAACTTATACATCTGAATGACGTATTGGCTATAATTTAGTTAGCTACTCCAACGTTAAATATTAAAAAAATTTTAACGTTAAAGTTATAGCGAAATTATACAAAATCTTTACATAAATCGTGGTATTTGTGTCATTGTGATGCATAAGCATAACTATCAATAAATTTGAAAAAAAAAAATCTTTTGAGAGCTACTTTTTCTTTCGTTACTTAAATTATTGAAGTTATACGAAGATTGTGTACCATAAGATTATGTTTTAAAAGTTCTAATTAAAAATCCACGACAGCTTGTCTACCTTTATTAACAACAATTATAACAATTGGATACTTCCTTCACAATGCATATTTTATAGTATTTATCCAATTTGTTTGTCTGTCTGTTTGAGTGCAGAGGCACAAGCATGCAGCTGCAAATGGGACGAACGTAGGTTCGATTTCCACTCGAAAGAGTAAAATATTAAAATTGTGAAAGATTGTAAGGATGGATTTTATCAACATACCACGCGGGCGAAGCCGCGGGAGGATGCTAGTTCACAATAAAGAACACATATACATATAGCTAGTGAGTACTTGGGTACTTATATGATCTCGGAAAATTATAATTGTATTGAACGCTTGCGTTTTCTAGAACTTAATTGAAAAAAAGGAACTAAAACATGTTCTTTTATTACTAGTTTGATTGATAGTAGCAGACTTGTTTGTAGTATGGAGATATATTTTTTGTTAGTATTTTTATATAGTTTTTTTTTTATTTTATTTTAAATGGTATATTAGATTTTTTTTTATTTTAAATAGTAAAACGCGAACTGGGACAGTGATTGATTCCCATTCGAGAAAATGATTATTTTAATTTCTTCGCTCTTATAACATTCATTCATTCCATTTAATTTTTCCAAAATCTGGATTATACAAAACGCCGCGTTAAGTTTCGCCACTCGCAGTCTCTGAAATGATTAAAGAAATATATAATTAAGAAATCAGAGTTTTTTAACACTAGGTTTTCTTAGCACGCCGTATTGTGATGCGGATAATCAAATATCTGTCATCACATGAAAATATTTCATTTTCTGGAATGGGAATTGTACCCACAACTTGTTACGTTCACAGTCATACTCTATATACCTCTGCGCCACGTGTGGCCTCAGATTTTTTTTTGTTACTTCCATACATTACCTACGAGTACATTATCTGCGTGAGTTACCACTTAACATCTTAATTAGTTACAAAAACTACTATAAAGTTTATTCTCTGAAAATAAAAACTTCATTTAAATGATTTATATGACAGCTCTGCATCATAATCATTTTCTTTAATAATGTTACTAGAAGATTATTATGGAATAATTAATATTATTTTCACGATTACTTTATTAGCTTTTCAAATAGCGCTCTAACTTTGAGTAGGATAAAACACAGCTTAACGCTGTATCACGCATATAGTAGGGTAGACAGAGGGTACCTTGTTAACGTAAAGAAACTCCGTTCTCTTATCTCCGCTTTTCGTAGGGGAATCTGAAAATTTATTATTTATCCAATGTTACATACATACAAAACATAAAATATACAAAAACACAAACATATACGTACAATCCGCGAGGTCTAAGCTGAGCTTTGAATTTGTGTGAGTGTTCATTGATAGTGTAGGTGTAACGCCACTTGTTTGGCCAAAACGGTGCTTTTTGAAAACAGGCTTAACCTTTTGTTCTGACAGTAGCTTCACATACTTAATATCTTAATATTTTATTTTGTGTTGCGTTTATATATTATATAAGTGAAAGACAAAGTTGGCACTATCACGGGACAAGAATGGATAAATGTATGTGATAAAGCAGTAAAAGAGCAAGGAATAAAAAAAGGCGTAGAAGAATTGATGTAATTTATGTAGGATTTTTTATGATAATTTCTAATATTTTTCTCTGACTCTATTTTTATAATCATTCACACAAATGCTTAGCTCACCTTAAGCCTCGCGAACTGTACTAAATTACATAATTTCTACAGTTTCCATTAAACCAAAAATAGGTTTTTTTTTGTAGGTAACTATAGATATAAATAATGTATTGTTTTTGTACAGACGTTGCGCGAAGCAAAGAGACAAAGGTCTCGCCCTATAAGTAGGCTCATTATAACACGTTATGTTTTTCCACTTGTTATTTTTCAAAGTAATCAATATATACATACATACATAATTTTATATAAAGTATGGAGAAACAATAATAATTAAATATCAAATTATTAAAAATATTATTTAATTATTCTAATAATTGTACCTGTTTCTAAATAAATTAATGAATGATTGCAGTTATTAAAATATACATATATATATGTATATGTATATAGATAAAAACTAGCGACCTCGTAGCTTGAATTGCATAATTATTAATTTACTAATCTGCATTACTTTCGTTTTCTAATAATAATATCATTTTAAAAACAATATCTATATCTATATTGAAAAGTAAAATCTCATTTACTCCAATAACACAGTTATTTATAATTTCGTCGAACAATTTTTTTTTAACTTAAAGCTTTTTTTTATTTGTAAACCGCTCGAAATAAAACAAACACTAAATGTTAATGGAAGCTTGCCACAATACAATAGTGAAAACTGCAATTCAATCCGTTAAGTCGTTTCTGAGATTTAACGCCGCGCTTTCCTATTTACTATAAGAAGGAAAGAGAAATGCGAAGAACTGAAAAATAATTAAAAAAAAAAATAATTAAATTAGCTTCACGCTGTATCCCGCACACAGCAGGGTAGGCAGAGGGAACCTAGTGTTAAGGCACTCCGTTCCTCACTTTCTGCCGAATTCTGGAGGCATTGCGTGTTGAGTGGCAGAACTCAACGCCGCGCTTAGCCTCTACACCAGAGCGAAGAAATGGAAATATAAATTTAAGTAAATATTTCATCTCCTCGAGTGGGGATCGAACCCACAACCAGTCTGTTTTGCAGTCACACCTCGTGCCGCTGCGCCACGACCGGCCTAAATAATCTAAATTTAATAATCTCTTTAAGTAATAAAAGGAAAAAAACGAAATCACTTAACACTAGGCATAATTTTTTAGATCTACCACTCGAAATAAAAATGCGGAAAGGCAAAAAAAAATCTATAAAATGGCTGACTTATTATTTAACTGTTAATTTATGTAATCTAGCGATTTAATTACGTTTCAATGATACACACTTACAATTAATAAACAATTATTTTTTGCTGACGACATAATGCTTGCAATAGATTAATTATGCTGAATTATTATTGTTTTTCTTTCATAATAGTGATTTTGAACTTGGAAAAAAGAATATTCCAGATTATGTCATTGAGGCCACTCGTGGCGCAGGGGCACAAAGTGTGCCTGTAAATCCGCTGGTTGTGGGTTCGATGTTCGAGGAGATGAAATATTTATTTACATTTATATTTTCATTTCTTCGCTCTGGTGTCGAGGCACAGCACGGCGTTGAGTTTCGCCACTCAACACACAATGCCTCCATAAATTTTCGGAAAGTGGGGAACGGAGTGTCTTAACACTAGGTTCCGTCTGCATATTGTTGATTGTGGGTTTATGAAACATTGTATATTTTCATTTTCTTATAGAATTCGGTGGAATTCGGGAAAGGGAGTATCTTAATCTGAATGGAGTGCCATAACACTAAAGGTTCCCTCTGTTTACCCTGTTATGTTCGGGATACCGCTTGAAACTACAAAAATAGAGCTAAAAAGGAGTTAGTAATAAATAATTGTACTACAATATTTGAGTGTAAAGCGATGGTTGTGGGTTCCGGTAAGACAAAGTTCGATGTTACACAATAAATTTGGGCGTCGTTCACAAAATATAACGTTTTTACGCACTACTTTTAAGCCAACTTCTGTGAAAGGAGGAGGGTAAGAATTCGATTTTATTTTCTTATGTTTACTACCTAACTAGCGTAACTTTTGACTGGGTGAACCGATTTTTTTTAAAGCAGGTGCTTTCCTACTGGTGATTTGACAATGGTATCTATGAGAAAATTACGTAAGTCTTGAATTAACATTAGGTATGTGCGCGACAAATCGACGAATAACTCAATTACAAAGGATTATTCGTTTTTTATTGGAAAGGATGTATTTCAAGGGTAGTTTGATGAGAGCTTAGTTATGTTCTGACTATGGAATCAGGTTGAAATCGGCTTTTTTTGTTAAAAAAAATATGACTTATGTATACGGAGAAAATGGGAACCTAAAATTTGGTGCGCTATTTACCACGCAATGTTTTGAAAATCGGGTGAAAGGTGGGGAAAGATGTCTCAACCCTCTAGCAAGCTAGCAAAGCTAAAAAATATATTAGAGCTAAAAAAATGTAATAAGTAAACTAAAAAAACCTATATGGAAAAATAAGTATTAAAAAGTTTATTGATTCATCAGAATTCCTTTCAAAACATTACTAAGAATTACTAAAATATATTTATTTATTCCGTTAACGTTTAAAAAATCCAATGATTCGTCATTTTTTTTAATAAGTAATGTTTGCCTCTTTCCATCTTGTTTTATATTTATAATGAAGGCGTGTAGTGTAACTCCACTAAAATGATGGTTGTGCGGAACTCAACGCCGCGCTTTGTCTTACCAGATAGAGGGAATGATATAATCATTCCACCAAATGGGGAAGTAATCTACAAAGTCACGTTTACCGTCATATGCTACTACTACGGCAGGGGTTCCCAATCTTTTCTTGATCAGGGACCACTTTTATAGAATTCTTGCTAGCATGGACAACTTTGTAGGTATAATAAAAAAATAATAATTAAACAAAAATTTTAATTTTAAAGTCAAAAATAAAAAAAAATATGTGACAGTTTGTATGATGGGGTGTGTGAATTTTTAAGTAAATATTTAAAATCAATGAATTTCAAAGTATATTAAATTTAAATGTTATGTTTTACTGCGGAAACAACTTAACTGTAGGCAGACTTTCTTTTTCTTTCTTCTCAAACACCAAAATTTTAAATCATTCGCGGACCATATTTTAGCTGCTGCGGACCACTGCTGGTCCACGGACCACTGGTTGGGAACCGATGTACTACAGCATGATGGCCTTTTCTGTTACTTAAGATTTTTTCTTCACATCAGAGGGAGTCTAGTGTTAAGACACTCCGTTCCTCACCTTCCTCCCAAATTTTAAGACGTTATTTGTTGCTAGGACGACGAAATGAAAATAGTTCATTCCCCGAGTGGGATTTGAACCCGAAATAGTTGCGTTTACCCTCATAATATATTAAGGAACAAGTGACCTGTTCCATTGCTAAGTCAAAAAAAAATTATTCAATAGATCAATATTGTGTTAATTAAAATTTACTTAGTATGTATTAAAGGTAACCTTCGAGAGTCAACGGACGGCTTGAAACTAGTTGTAACTTGTCGTTTTTTTTTTCTTAATTTTTATGCATATTCTAGCTTTTACCTGCAGCTTCGCTTGTTAAAATAGAAATAGATTCTCAGATGTCTGAGACACGATATATGAAGGAACAGTGGATTATATTGAAAATTTTATTTTTTTGTTTCACTCTTCATATCAGAGAGAAACTGGGAATCTAGTGTTAAGGCTCCTTTCTCCTTTAAGACACTTTCGTTCCCCACTTTGAGACGAATTCTTGGGGCGTTGTGTGTTGAGTAGGGGAACTCAATTCTCCAATTTGCCTTGTTACCAATATGAGGAATTAAAGATATTGTATATTTTATTCTCCAAGTGGAAATGGAACGTTTCTCAAGAAATAGACTATACAACAGTACATAGTTCCTGAGATTAGAACGTTTAAACATACAAAATTATAAACCCTCATGATGTGAGTACCTATAGATTATTAAAATACGAAGATGTTTTTTTGTTATATAATAACAGCTTAAAATTTTACCATAAATTTCCATTAGCGTTATTTTGTCAAATTACCTTTTAACATTCTGTTATGTTGTAACATTTATTTATAGTTTATAATTGGAGACCGCTGTGGTATAATGGTTCTGTGTCTGACTGTAAACGCGACGGTCCAGAGTTCCCCTCGCAGAACAAATTATTTTCCGTTTTAATTTTTATATTATATTTCGTCAATCTGGTAATAGGGTAAAACGTGGCGTTTTGCTTTGGTACTCAACATGCAATCTTTTGGTTAAAGGAAAATTAGGCGGTCCATGGGGAACGGAGCGTGTTACCTCTAGGTTCCCTCTGCCTACGTTGTTTTAGTGCGGAATACAGCAAATTGAAAAACGTATAATAGTTTTCTGATTTATTTGATTTTCGGCATATTTTTTATTTTTCTTTTCATATAATATAAGTGGACTTAATAAAAAAAATACTACAGTTCAGGTGATGACTTTCATCTTCATTCACATTGTCACATTCTCGGTGGTATTGTTACCAACTTGCCATTCTGTGGTGTTTCTGTAACATTCATATTTCGTATACTTATTTAGAAAACGCATAAAAAATTTTACGTAGCGGGACTTGAATCCGCACCTCCTGGAAACCGACCAGGCGCTCTGACCACTAAGCCATGCGTTCTAGTGTCAGTGGAGTGAAGTGAAAGTGGGGAACAGAAGCTTCTTAACGGGCAAGGAGTGTTACACTAGATTCTCAGGTTCCCTCTGCCTACAGTGCTATGTGCGGGTATATCAAGAAAACTATTTTAAAATATCAATTTGTTGGTGCCTCTTTTTGTAAAATTAGGATAATTTTTTTTTTTAACTTCCCGCTGCACTCAGCAGGATAGGCAGAGGGAACCTAGTAAGAGACTCCGTTCCCCACGTTCTGCCGAATTCTGAACGCATTGCGTTTTGAGTGGCAGAACTCAACGCCGCGCTTTGCCTCGACACACCTTTGCCAGAGCGAAGAAATGGAAAGATAAATTTAAGTAAATATTTCATCTCCTCGAGTGGGGATCGAACCCACAACCAGTCGGTTTTACAGTCACACTTTGTGCCCATGCGCCACGACTGGCCATATATAAAGTTATAGATAGATAATCTTAATTTAAACTCAAAATGGAAAATTTCAATTATTTCTTGTTTTGCCAATTATATATTTATAATTTCATTACCAAACTTGTATTAAATTAAATATAATATTAAATGTTCTCGAGAAGTTTTTTGTTCATAATTGTGCGATACAAAATATGTTCAAATTCCAATTTAGTAGGTATCTGCTATATTAAAATCACGTACGCTTTAAAAAATGATATATTATTTTGTAAAAATCAATAGATATGGAAAATAGTATATTTTATTATTTTTTTAATTTTCCATTTTTCTATCCTTGATCATGCATTTCATTAGTCAATTCATACTTAGAATGGAAAAATGTTTTAGAAAACATATAAAAATTCATGGTAGAATTGTGACCGTCGCCGGATTCCAACCTGCGACTCTTGTAAACCGTCCAAGTATTTTTTTAAAGATATATGTATAAATAAAATCTTTAAAAAATCTCTTATAATTTCGATTCCGTAATATCTTCGGGATGTCTTTAAATAATATTTCCATATTCAACATATATAGAGAGAGAGAGAGCTCACGGGTGAACTTTCGTTTTTTTTTAGCTCGATACTGTAGCAGGGCAAGCACCTCTGCTTGCTGCTGCTATGTAGAGTTTTAACATTAGGGTCCCTCGACCCTAATGTTAAAACTCTACGATTCCTATATTCCCATCAATTTTCATAATATTGGGTATTAGGTGGCGCCACTCAACGCCGCTTTTTGCCTTGTAATCAGAGCGAGTAGAAATCAAACCCACAACTGTTTGAAGTGCGCTTGTGCTTTAACCTCTACACTTTTTGTGTATATTATGTATGATTGTTTATTTCTAAGAAGTCGATACCCGGCTAATTCTAACAGATGATTATATTATTCAATTTTAGCATAGCCTTTCATCTGGTACCTCATTTTCAACTTCCCGAACTGGTTCTGGTATCTACAGATACTATTATTTTGATTCCCTTTATAGTGTCAAAATATGCATTTTTTCCGATATTAACGGCCATATATTTTTTTAAGTAAATGTAGAAATACGTTTTTCAGAAAATGGGACATAAATTCATAACACATAATAAATTCATGGGACAGTATATCTGAGTATATGGTTTGAATTTCAACTCAATATCTCCAAGCGTTCCTGAGATAAAGGGCCTCGACAGACCGACAGACAGACGGACGGATAACAAAGTGGTCTTACAAGGGTTCCCTTTTTTCCTTAAAAGGTATGAAACGATAAAAACGGTCAAAAATCATGTCTATTGTATGTTAGTCCCCTAAATGACTAAATTCATTCTTTTTTTTGTATTTGTTTTTATATAAGAGTATATAACGGTAACAGCTAAATATACAAAAATCTAATAATACGTCATCTGTTAAAAATGTCAACTGTGTAACTGTCATAGTTTATGGGATACAGTCCGGTGACAGACAGACAGACAGGCGGACCGTGTAGTCTTAGTAATAGAGTCGCGTTTTATACTTTTTTTGTATGGAACCCAAAAAAAAAACGCAGAGTACCGGTTAAAGGTAACTATTATCAGCTTCACGCTGTATCCCGCATACAGCAGGGTAGGCAAAGGGAACATAGTGTTAAGGCACTCCGATCCCCACTTTCTGCCGAATTCTGGAGGCATTGCGTGTTGAGTGGCAGAACTCAACGCCGCGCTTTGCCTCGACACCAGAGCGGAAAAATGGAAATATAACATTTATTAAGTATTTCATCTCCTCGAGTGGAGATCGAACCCACAACCAGTCGATTTACAGTCATACTTTATGGCCCTGCGCCACGATTGGCCTCTAACTAATTCTAAAGGTAACTATTATATAATACTAATTAATAAATTCATACAAAAATATTTAATTTTTTGTGCACATGCTTAATAATGTATTGGTAATTTTGTAATTATATTTTAAAACCGACTGTAAAAAACAAACGTAATATAAAAAACGACAAATTTCTTAGGAACTTAAAGTCATGTTTTTCTTATTTCTTGTAAATAAAATATATTTTTCTTTTTATCTACAAGACATTTTCGTAACTACGCAAATTCCTAATTAAAATATTAGTAAACTACACTTACAAAAAACTAATAATATTAAAGCAGAACTGATTAAGGCAGTTTTTTTTTAGCTTAGCGCTGTTTCTCGCATGTAAGGGTAGGTAATGGAACCTGGGAACCTAGTGTTAAGTAACTCCGTTTCCTACTTTCTGATCTCTGATATTATAATGATTACATATTCGTATTAAGACAGATACAAAGTGCGGTGCGTCGTGGGTTCAATTCCAACTCGGAGAAATAAAATTATTTTTATTTCTTTGCTATTAATATATATTTGGTAATAAGACAAGGTGCCGCTATGCGTTTCATTACTCAACACGCAGTCTCGAAAATTGGAAAAATGGAGTGTCTTTATCTTAGATTCCCTCCTCCTACCCTACTATGTATAAAAGAGACTGAGTGGAGCTAAAATAATACATGTAAAAGATTAGAATGAAATGTTCCGTTTTTCCTTCTATGATGTAATTTCCAACTCCTTTCCTCATTTAATAGCCATAGGTTACCTCCAGGAGGTCTAAATGTGTAAGAATCGCATACCAATATCAGATCGACGTTATTTACGTAAGCAATTTTATAATTACTAATGTAATGAATGAGGAATGCCGAGCAAAGGAGTTGCTGCCGATCTATTACCATACACGTATGTATGTATGTAGATGAACATTATCTCTTGAACAACAAGGAAGTCTTTGAATTAAAGGAATGTACTCTACGGAAAATATTGTATTATGTTATTGGAAAATTGATTTAGTTTGGCATTCGTTTTTTTGTATTTAGTGCTCTCTTTTGGTTAGCCTGATAGGCTGGTGATTTTTAATTTCTTCTTTTTACTCCATTTTTTATGTTTTTTAAAGTATTTTTATATATTTCTTGACTGGGGGAACTTCTTTTATCTCTTGAATAAGTGAAATATTTTACGTTTTCTTAAAGGGCCAGTCTTGAGGCCAATCGTGGCGCAGTGGCACAAAGTGTGACTGCAAAAACGACTGGTTGTGGGTTCGATCCCCACTCGAGGAGATGAAATATTTACTTAAATGTATATTTTCTTTTCTTCGCTCTGGTGTCCGGGTAAAGCGCGGCGTTGAGTTCTGCCACTCAACACGCAATGCCTCCAGAATTCGGCAGAAAGTGGGGAACGGAGTGTCTTAGCACTAAATTCCCTCTATCTACCCTGCTGTGTGCAGGATACACCGTGAAGTTGATTTATTTATTTTTTTATTCATAAAGAAAACTGAATCTTAACGCAAAGTTCCCAGGTTCCCTCTGCCTAACTTGCTATGTGCGTGATACGTGAAACTTAAAAATAAATATCATAAGATTACGCTCAAAGTTTAAACATTTAATTTTATAGAATAATTTAATACAATGGCGATAAAAATAAGAAAAAAATATTGTTTACATGTCCGCGTTCAAGATGGCGGCCCCCCTGACACTGACCTACGGTTATTATGCCTAAATGGTAATAAAGCATCTATTATAATAATAAATAATTGTTGGATGTTACACAAAAGACTCATAAACTATTATTTAATTAATAAATCAAAGTCATAACTTTTTATTAATAGAACTGAGGCAGGTCTTGCGCAGAGCGTCAAGGGGTGGTGGGGTCGAGTTCCACTTGGGGGAATGAAATTATTTTCATTTCCTTGCTCTGGTAAGAAGATAAAACGCAGCGTTGAGTTCCGCCACTCATAACACGATGTTTCGAAAATTGTGTGGTGCGTAGGGAACGGAGTGTCTAAACACTAAGTTGCTTTTGTCTACACTACTGTATGCAGGATAGCGTGGAGACAAAAAAGGAAATTTATCAATTTTAAAATGTATTTCAGTTATATTATAATGTTTTAAATCGATATAATTTAGCAATAAAAAAACTATTTAGCAGAATTTCGAACTGATTTACTTACATACTCTCAGAATGCGAGAACTTTTTCCTTAAGAAATTATACTATAGGTGGTATTTCATATTATATCATCATCTCAGGCTTAAAGACACCTACTAACAGCCTTTAAACAAAATCTTAGCTGAGATGAAAAATGTTTATAAAAAAAAATTACTATAGAATTCTGTACTATATGAAATAACGTAAAGATCGATTATGTTTATGCTTTTAAATGCTAAAAATATGTAAATAACTGGGTATAATTCTAGGTTTATTTCCCTAAAGAAAAATATTTGAAAAAAATGAAATGAAGCCAGTCGTGGCGCCGTGGCACAGAGTGTGACTGTAAAATCGACGGGTTGTGGGTTCGATCCCTACTCGAGGAGATAAAATATTTACTAGCATTTATATTTTCATTTCTTCGCTCTGGGTTCGAGGCAAAACGCAGCGTTGAGTTCCGCCACTCAACATGCAATGCCTCCAAAACTCGGCGGAAAGTGGGGTACGGTGTGTCTTAACACTAGGTTTCCTCTGCCTACCCTGCTGTGTGCGGGATACAGCGTCAAGCTGATTTATTTATTTTATTTGAAAAAAATATAAGCTAACTTCCCGTAGTTCACTACGGTAAAATATTTTTTTAGTAAATGAGAATCAGGATGAGTTATAAGCATTTCAATAATTTTTACAGTTCCTGATCAGTGTTATATGTACATGGGTAAGAGCCAGACATGAGACGACGTAGATGCTTTGTAGGATTTTTATTTTTTTTTGCTTCGAGGCATGGCATGTTGAGTGGCGGAACTCAACGCCGCGTTTTTGCCTCGTTGCCATACGTTATTATATATAACCTCAAGCCTTCGCAGAGTTTTAAATAACAATTTAAAATTTTGCTAAATTAAAGTAAAAGTGCGGTATCCAAGAGGCACGGGTTCGAGTCCCGCTACGTACAAATACTATAAATATACTTATAAGAAATTACTATAGCTATATATTAAATATGTAACATATGTATATGTTGTTTTTTTTGTATTATAATAAAATCGTATTAAGTATAAAGAGACGTTATAAATAATTGTAAACAACTTTCTTAATTCTAAATTTAATTCTCTTAATTATACAAGTATAGATGATGTCACCGCCATGTGCAATCACAGTAGAGTATAGTAGAAATAAATTAGCTTCACGCTGTATCCCGCACACAGCAGGGTAGGCAAGTAGGGAACCTAGTGTTATGACACTACGTTGCTCACTTTCCGCCGAATTTTGGCACCGTTAAGCGTCGAGTGGCCGATTTCAACGCCGCGTTTCGCCTCGACACCAAAGCGAAGAAATGTAAATTTAATGATATAATTCTAATCTTAATAAATAATTCATTTCTTCGTGTGGGGATCGAATCCGCAACCAACGACAGCCACACTTTGTTCCCTTGCGCCACGACTGGCTTCATAATATATATTAGGTATACTATATATCCATATTGTTTTTATATTAAGCAAGTAAAAACAACATTCCATTCAAAAATACTGTTATCATTTTTGTAAATAAATTCAAAATTTACATATATTTATAATCTTGTGTTAAAGATATACTTTAGATTCTCACTAAGGGTAAATAATTATTTTCTTTTCCTTGTTCTGGTGACAAGATACAGCGCGGCGTTATGTTCCATGGCGGAACTTACGCAAAATTCTCCAAAATTGAGCGGTGCGTGTGGAACTCTCGAGGTTCCCTCTGGTCTATCCGTCTGTTTATGAGATACAGCATGAAGTTAAAAGTACATACATGTATAACAAATATTTTCTAAAATAGTGGGTGTACTTGAAACTAAATATCATTTTTAATTGCTACACCTTTTGCTGTAACATTTTTTTGCAATAATAAAAATGTTAAACATATTTTCTTATCAAATATTTCTTAGCTAGGAAAATGTTTTATCCATAATTTAAATTGTATAACATATTAACTTAGAACTTGTATCGCAGTTTTTGATATCCGTGTATGCACTACCTATACTGCACCTATTTATTATTGACTTAAAACTTAACTTAACTTAACTTCACGCTGTGTCCCTAGCGGGGTTGTCAAAGAGAACGGAGCGCCAAACGCTACGGTCTCTACATACTTCTTTCGCCTCGTCCACTGTCATCAACCTCTTCGTACATGCCCCTCTGGGGTGTCCTTATGCTTTTTACGTGACTTTGATCCAGTATCTTTGGTAGCCCATACCTCTCTCCCCATACCTCTCTTACCGCTATAGTATATATTTAATCAAAAGCGCTCGACTAATATTTTTAAATGTTTATTAACTCTCTCAGCTTTTAAGAGATGTATTTTTTTATATTCTATTTTTTTTACAGACAACATAAGGCAAAAGAGCGTACGAGTCACCTGATGATACCTGAGTGATCACCGCCGGCCAAGACTTCGTACAACATTTTTGAAGGTACCCATGTTGTATCGACCTGGAAACACTGCCGCAGGTAGACCATTCAAGTCATTAGGTAGAGGGAATCTAATGTTAAGACACTCCATTCCCTAATTTCTGTAATTTTTTTCTGGACATTGCATTCCAAGTGACAGAACTCAACGCCGCGCTTTGTCTTATCACTATAGCGAGGAAATAAAAATAATTCATTCTGTGAAGTGGGTATTGAACCTAAAACCTGTTGTGTTTACGCACGCGTGTGCCTCTACGCAATTTTTTGTGTACATCTTTGGCATTTAAAACAAGCTTCGTTTTAATTTATTAACACCTAAAATGATTAATTGTTTTTTTCTTGTTTCCAAATTTATGTTGTGAGAACTAAGTGTCACGACACTCCGTTCCTTACTTTACGTCTAAATTTGAGATACCGTGTGTTAAGCAGCAGATTGCAACGCCGCGCATGCCAAAGAGGAGATAATGAAATAATTTTAATATTATCATTTCTTCACCTGGGCATCGAGCCCATATTGTGATTACATTTAGACTGTTTCCCCACACTACGGTGACCTCAATTCGGTATCTAGCATATAAGACTACCTTGCTGATTAATCTGTTTTAGTTTACCTATGGTTCTCGCGTGCGTAGAAATGCGAGACGTGGGTTTTGAGCATTCCCCTTAAGGATGACCTTTACCTTATTCGTTTCGGTGATTTTTTAATATTTTACCAATTAAGACTGACATTGTAAAATACCAAAAAAAAAACATTAGGACCTTTTAGTTATTTTAATTATGATTTTAAATTTGTTCAAACCTTTATTTCTTGTCTGTTGTTTTTTGCTCTGTAATTTTAAAATCAAGTTATGGTAGGCATATCGCCATATTTAAACGACTTTTTTGTGAATTAATAACAATATAAAGTCAAAAATTAGGTATTCGGATAAGATAGGTAAAAATAATAATGTTTTTTAGGTATAGGTAAGGAAAAATAAATCGATGAAAGAATAAAAAAGTAAAAAAACGATAGGTATATTGTATTTATATTTGTAACTAATCGTCGCCCGCAACTTTAAAATGTGAAGTGGAGTTTAATATCTTGAATGGTCTGCTTTTGTCAAATCCGAGTTCCTTTTGTCAAATCCGAGTTTTTGGCCGTTGATTATGTTGATTGCGGCACAGTTAGTTGTTTCCGTAATATATCCATTGCCTCCTCA
>DWQW01004215.1:0-20400 GCA_018249695.1 Heliconius erato demophoon | reverse complement strand
CGCGGACGTGCGACCGCTCAATGGGCCGTAACTCGTTGGTTTATTGGACGTGATTGAAGATCGCATTAAATATTTGTTTTCTTTTTTTAGCTTCACGCTGTATCCCGTTTATAGCAGCCTAGGGAACCTAAGAACCTAGTTTTAATACACTCCGTTCCCGTTAAGACTTTTCTGTTTCGCAAAAGCGGAATTCAACGCCACGCTACCACCGCGAGGAATTAAAAGTATAAAATATTTCACTCACCCGAGCGGGTGTTGAAAATGCAACCGTCACGTTTACAGGCCTCATATTTGTCTCGTATAATTTATATAAAACAATTTTTTTGGAATATTTTCACTTTTATATCAGATAAAAGTGCGGCGTTTAATTTTGACTTTCAACACGCTGTCAAATTTGAGTGCAAAACGGAATTTATTAGAAAAAAATAATAAGTAATTTTCCATAGTAGCCAAAAATAACAAAACACGGCGCGGGGCGTCTAATTCCTTTGGCACGTAGTTAAATTTTGATGGAAAGTGAAAACGGAGTGTCTCAGCACTAGCTTCTCTCTGCCTACCCTGAAGCTATTCTAGAAAAAGAATGAGGCAAAAATATAATATACGTATCGTAAAACTGTATTGCTCTATCAATTAAATCTCAGCTCCGATCACAATAGAGCGGTGTATTATATATCGTACACAATTATTTCGACCTTGACTGGTAGCTTACAAACAATAACAGTCTATTATTATAATAATACTCATTTGTAATTTAAGATTATATTTATTTTTAAGTATTAATTGCAGGCTTCTTTTCGCACAGTAGAAGATAATAGGTTCGAATTTTATATTTCCATTTCTTCGCTCTGGTGTTAAGGCAAATCGCGGCGTTGAATTCCGCCACGCAACAGGCAATGCCTCCAGAAATCGGCAGAAAGTGAGGAACGCAGTGTTTTAACACTAGGTTCCCTCCCTACCCTGCTATGTGCGCGATACAGCGTGAAGCTGACTTTGACTGACTGACTTTACCTACTAAAAAAAAAACTTTTTTTTTCTTTACTTCACGCTGTATCCCGTATAGGGTAGACAGAGGGAACCTAGGTTAAAATAACTACATTCCCCATTTTTCGACCAATTTACGAGACGTTTGACTTGCTTGCATTAAAATAATTTATTCCCCTGAGTAGGAATCGAACCTACAACCGTCGTGTTTTCAAGAAGCCCTCCGGCACTTTTAGTTGCTATGGAAAATAACAATTTGACATTATCATGAGTCCAATTGGCAAACACCAGTTAATAATAAAACACATACATATATAATGAAAGAATTAACTGTGAAGATAAAGAGGACGTTGACCTCACCGTGATAAATCTGGACGTCTGGCCCACGCGGACAGACCGACGGCCGTTGTGTTGATAAACGTATGGGACGTTTGTAATAATACTTATTTAGTAGAGAATTGTAGTATTTTTTCTATTTTGTAGTAGAAGTGCCAAAGTATTTATTTGAAGCCAATATGGTTGGGTTGTACTAATGGTTTGAAATTTATTTAATTTTATTACAAGGTAAACAGCGAAATAAAAGGAAATCAACAATATCTGAGTTCTGACTCTATACGTTGATAGTGGGTTCTATTTTTTTTGTCTTAACACTATATTCCTCTTGTAGCAGATAGGCCTAGGCAGAGGAAGTGTAGTGTGAATGCACTTCATGTTTTCGCTTTCCTCAAGATAGTCCTTGTTAAATTGTGGAACTTAACGCCGCGTTTTAAAATAATTCATTCACCCGAATGGACATCGAACCAATCACATAGCTCAATACGCCACGATAGTCTTTTTTATTTATAACTGAATTAATTGATCTTATTACAGGTCTTCTGAGTAAAATCATGTCAAACCATGTTACCTTTTAATAAATTTTATTTAAAACACGACAACTGGTTTGAATTTTAAATGTTTTGTTTGTCTATCGCTTTCGATACAGTCTAACGTCATATGACCACATTTGAATAATACATTCATACAACTATTTTTTTTATTTTTCTTTCCTATATTTTGTGTGGAGAGTAGAGTTCCGTCAGTCAATACGCAAAGCCTCTGAATTCGACGGAAAGCGAGGAACGGAGTGTCTTTACTCTTTACACTAAGTTTGCAGGTCCCCTCTGCCTGTCCTGTTATACGAGTATATATCTCGTATGCAGGTTACAGCTTGAAGTGAAATAATATCGGCTTCACGCTGTATCCTCCACACAGCAGGGTAGGCAGAGGGGATCTAGTGTTAAGACACTCCGTTCCCCACCGTTCCCTTGAGTTTGGCACCAGAATTTGGCGGAGAGCAAGGAACGGATTGAAAAAATATATATATCATTTATTTCACGTATAATTAAGGAGATACCTATTTAAACTGAAGTTATCGTAATATTATTTTAGACCTATAAGTACAACATATCCTTAGGCCATTAGGTTTGCAAAGAGAAAATAACCCTAAAAATCAATCTACAGCCAAACAGTATTAACGAAACTAATTAAATTAATAGGTATTTTAAAGGTATAGATAACGTTACTTCTGCCAATCAGTTTTTTTTTGTTTTTCAATGGTAATATTAATAGAAGCTAGATACGTTTATTTTTTTCACTATTTCATTACTATGTTTATTCATTATTTTTAGCTTCAGGCTGTATCCTGAGGGAACCTGGGAAGCTAGTGTTAAGATATTACATAATGTATAAAAATGAAAATCAAATAAAAAAAAAATCTTAAAATATTCGAAATGTCCCAGCTGGTGAAAATAGATATGTTGACATAGAAATGTTATGCCTACATAAGAAGCATCGTTGAGTAACATTTTATGGTCGTTTTATGATGTATAAAATTTATATGTTAATTTTTATGTTTTGTATACTTGTTATGTGTATATTAACAATAAATCTTTTCTAAAGTACGACAGCAGATTTTGATGCGATTTCACAGGTTGCTTAGAGAAATTTTGTCATAAATTCTCTTCTTAATTGAGCATATCTTCAGTATGCTCAATTAAGAAGAGCGAGAGAGAATAAAGAAGAGATTGGTAAATCCCAACGCATAAAAATTTGAAATTAACGAGACTTGAACCCGTATCTCTTAGAAATCGTCAAAAAGACAACCAATTAAGCCGTACGTTCTTGGCGAGCTACGCCTAATTTCTTATACGCACGTTACAACATTTTGTTTTTAATATTTCTTTATTAATTTTTTTTAAACTAAGAATTACAATATAATTGTTTACTCAGTCAGGTGAAACAACACACGAATAGTAGTTTTCTATACAACACGCAAATGTGGCCAAATTGTAAGGCGATAGAAATAAAAAAAATATTAATGGATTATAGGCAACTAGCACTTACTTGCGACTTCGTCCCTGTGATCAAATGGATGTAACTAAAAGTCTTGTATGACACATAACCAAATCTAAATTTAGCTTATATAGATACAAGAAATGTTTTGTAACAACATACATATATGATAACGAGGCCCCGTCGTGGCGCAGGGGCGCAAAGTGTGGCTGTAAACGCGACAAGTTGTGGATTCGATTCCGACTCAAGGAAATGGAATAATTTAATATTTCCATTTCTTCGCTCTGGTGTCGAGGCAAAGCACAGTGTTGAGTTCCGCCACTCATCACGCAATGCCTCTAGTATTCGGCGGGAAATGGGGAACGGAGTGTCTTTACACTAGATTTCCTCTGCCTAAATCTAAATTCTGGTGTGGCTACCATGCTCTGTGCGGGATACAGCATGAAGCTTATTTTTGTTTAATATATTATAGCCTATATATAACTTTCTTTGATAAATGGCCCATCCAATACAAAAATGTTTTTTGAAATGGAAGGTCTAGGTATAGAGATTAGCGCGTTCAGCCAAACAAACACATAACCTTAAATATCAGTATGGATTCTAGCTTCTTAACGCATAGTATGTTTGAAATGAGTGAAATTTTAATTAAAAAAATAAAAACGTACATGATATTTTAAACGACCATCAAAAACAGTTCTATTTTTGACCTCTTCTGTAATAGAATCATAAGCCGACCCTGGATGGTACTCTGTCGAATTAATGGCCCTCTGTCAAAACGAGGTCAGTTGTATGTATGTACGTTTGTCTAAATAAAGCTAATAAACGTTATACAATCTGACGATATGATTTCCTACATCTTAAGAACACTTCACGTCACTAAATTCTCTACTGTACGTCCTACGATCGTAACTAATTAGCTCAATTATATTTTTAGTGAGCCTACAAATAGACTAAGAATTGGAGAACGAAAATGTTTCCGAATTTGTTTAATTTCAAATACAAGGGTAATAAAAAATATTTTTACACAAAATCTTAAATTAGGTGGTGCGTGGGTAACGGGGTGTTTAATCACTAGGTTCCTTCTGAAACATTAGGTTCCATGGCTGCCTACCGTGCTATGTGCGGGATATAATCATGAAGCTAAAACAATGATTTTTTTTAGATAAAAATAAATAAATAAAAAAAATGCATACATATTCACATATATGGGTCATTTGCTGTAACAATTACAAAAAAAATATCACAGGACCAGGGGACCCAATTTTTGTTTGTAAAAAGTCTTTCTACATACAGACAGTTACATATTTAACTTTTTCAATATATAAATTTGCACCAAATGAGTTATATCTATAAAAAAATAAAACTTAATAATACTCTTAAAAAAAAATAACAAAAATCACTTCTTTCATCATCTCGGCAAGCTCAACATTCTGTCAAGCGTAAAATAGACGACCCGTTGCGTGCCTGCCTTTCGGCCCTAAAAGTGCATAGTCAGAAGTGGGATCGAGGTCGTCGAACTTGCAGTACCTCTCTCCTTAGTGGCTAAATGTTAAGTTTGTTTTATTTTAAGTATTAGGATATAGATATTCGGATTAGTATTACTTTTTATATTATTTAATTTTTTTTTGTATCCTCAAAGCTCACATAGTGTTGAGACACGCGGTTCTCTGCGCACCGCCTAATTTTTCGAAACTCAACACCATGTTCTGTCTTGTTTCATTTTTTAGCGTCACGCTGTATCTCGCACAAAATAAGGTAGCACATAACAGTACCTGCTTTCTCTGCAAATCGAACCTGGGAACCTAGTGTTAAGACATTCCGTTCCGTTCCCAACTTTCCGAATTCTGAGGCATTGTGTGTTGTGTGGAAAACTCGATACCAAAGCAAGAAAATTAACACGTGAAATATTTCATTACCAAATGGGAATCTAACTCACAACCGTCGCGTTTGCAGTCACTAACTCTCCGGCCACCTCGTGTCACGACATTAACACGAGTTCGATTCCCACTCGAGGAATGAAATATTTAATATTGTCATTTCTTCGAGACAAATCGCGGCGTTGAATTCGCCGCGTCAGTCAACAAGCAATTTCTCCAGAATTCGATGTAAAATGGAAAGCGGAGTGTCTTAACATGACGCTCCCTCTATATGCGGGATACAGCGTGAAGCTGAAAAAAAAATATTTGGGCTAGTTTGGAAAAAGTTTTAAGACAGATACAAAATTATTATAAAGATTTAGCAGCAAATAAATGAAATTTTATTTGGTTTAATATTGGAAAATACTAGAAAAAGAAAGTGGTTTGACCGCTAAGATGCTGTTAGCGAGTCGAGTATACGTTCTACCAACAAGGAGTGGAAGTATGGAAACTCTTATGTGACATAAAATAAAATTGTACAGATTGTTAAATAGATTTTTTAGAGAATATATTAAAAAAATGTAAGGGAATTTGAACCCACGCATCTTGGAACCGTTGAACTTGGTTCGTCCATATACGTATGGGTTAGCGATCAAAGTGTTTGGTTTCCAATAGGCGCGGGCTCAAATCCTGCTATGTAATTTTTTTTAAAATTTTTCTTCCTTTTTTTCCTTTGTGTGGACTAAAAGATTAAAAAAAAATAGATTATTTAAATCACATATTTTGATATCTACTTACTGTATGTTGTTCAATACAGTAAGTAATTATCAAAATATGTGATTAATATGTACATATTTATTTTTCCGAATTAAGAAGAAGTATTTTTCTCTTATTTAATGGGTTGTAAAAAGTAAAAGTCTACTGGGCAATCCATTACTGCCTTTTTTATGGGTTAGGACAACAAAACATATCGAGTTGGCTACATTTGTGTACATACATTTGAACCCATAACCCATAGCTCGTGATAGTCCGCAGTCTGACTCTACAAGACTCTAAGCTATAAAGATGAATTGTATTCATTTATATTTCCTGTTATATCAAAATTGGATGTAATTTAAGACATTCAAAGGGTGCAAACAAGAAATATATTTTTAAAATTAAAAAAATTAAAGTAGTTCTCTTTATATGGTCATACCATTTAAATAAACGTTTTCCTAGCTCATTTCATTACTTTATGAACTAGATCAGGATTTTATTTATTTACTATAATATATATTTTAATATATTTCAAATGTTATTTAATCATTTCTGTATTATAAATACTCGTACTGTTGTTTTACGTCCATTTAAAGACATGCCGCGTATCAAAAGTAGCGGAAGTCGACGCCGTACTTTGTCTGATTAGACCAAAAATATGCTTACATTTTTAATATAAAAATCCCTAAATGAAATTTAATTCCGTGGTGTGTGGTCCAATACCACACGGTCCACTGCGCTACCACAGTGTTAATTATTTTTAATGTTTAATTTATACATTAGTAAATCAGGGGATCTTTTGTCCTATTCTCTTTCCATAAGAAACTAGTAGTATTTTCAAAATTGATAGTTTGATGATGAAGAGAACTTGATACCGTTATAGTAACTGGAAATTGAATTAAAAAATAACAACGTATGCGAGCACTTTATATAAATAGATTTTCATATTAAAAATGAATGGTAGCAAGGATGACACAGTAAGGATGAAGTGAAGTGGTTAGGGTAAATTGAAAGATTATAATATATATTATTGTAAAAGAGGAATTTATAAAATTATATTGCTTGACTCCGAAATTGCATATTTTTAGCTTTATGCTGAATCCTGCTTATAGCAGGTAGGCAGAGGACACCTAGTCGGGGAACTCAACGCCGCGATTCGTCGTTCGAGGAAATATATGTTAATAATGACATAGAAATATAATAAATAAGAAACATGCTCAATTCAAGTGGTTAGAATATATCAGGACATTAAGTGACGAAAGAATTAATTATGAAGCAAGAATAGGTGGTAAAAGAGGCAGTGGTACACCTCGGTGGACCTACGACAGAGCAGTATCGATGATACTGGAGGAAGGTCACGAAAAAGTATAAGGACTCTAGAATGCATGTATGAATAAGTGCATAGGACAGTGGACGAGATGATTACAGGGTTGAGTTCCGCCACTTACCGCCCAGTTTCTCTTATATGTATTGGAAAATGCAGAATAAACTGTCCCGACACTATGCTGCTCTGCCAATATTTGAGATTTTTTTTATTAAATATGTATGATCGATTCAACCAAACTGGTTATTAATCTAACGTAGCCTTCACTATTCCATTATGATTATTAATATTAATAATTATAATATATCTATTAGCAAACAGATAAGGAACTCGTTTCAATCATGACCTATCTACCTACTACTGAGTAGATAAGAATTATTAATACATACCAAAAGTATGATAAACATCTATATAATTATATTTTTATATGCATAGAGGAAATTAGTGTGTTCATGTTCTCCCCTACATTCCGTAGTCTTACGTAGGGTTGGGAGTGTGGGAGAGAACTAAGGGAGATTTCTCGACATTCCTACGGGATCGAAAAAATACGAAATTTTACATTTTAAAGTGTACGCAAAAACAATTGCGGGGACTAGTGTACCTAGTAATCAAAGAGTTTTATGTAAATATAAACCTCTTTGATTACCGACAGACTGACAGTTAACGCACAGCGGAACACGTGGAGAAAGAACGGGATTTTAATTTTTACACTGTTTTAGTAGAAATTATGGAAGACAAACCCATTAAATTTAGATCATTTATTTTTTCCAAAATGTTAAAGATCTTCAAAAATATTATAAAATCTATATAAACAGTATCGCGGGCACCAACTAGTAAAAATACAAAATATACTATAGTAACGTAGCGGTCGTATTTTTTACAAGCCGCGTCCGCTACTCTAATAGCGTGGCAACAGTGCCTGTATGCGGTGAACGTGACGATACTACCAGTATGTAGGTATTCTATTTTTGTATTTTTATAATGCTTATCTAGGTGGATACCGTTGTAGTTGGTCAACTGAATTGATTTAGGGTGGTTGTGGATTCGTTTCTGGAAGGATTTTTTTAATATATGTATACTATTCATATTATAAAGCTGTTTGTTTGGTTGAGTGCGCGAATCTCAAAAAATACTCGTTGAAATTGAAAAAGTCTTTATATTTTAGATAGTTCATTGTTCGAGGAAGTTATAGGCTATATTTACATGACGTTAATAGTTTCGATGTACTCGCGGTCAAAGTTGCCTCCGGCCCTTAGAATGCACAAAACTTTTTACCCGACTACGGCGAATCAAAACGGAGAGTTATAGTTATATTCGTTTGAAAACGCGGTCGAAGCCGCAGTGAAAAGCTAGTTATACATATATTTACGTGATTCTAACTAACCAGTTTAGATAGGGTTCCGTCGTGTTCCTTGTTTTAAAATTGCCGATTAATTGACAACAGAGTGTCCGTACACTGGGTTCTCTCTAGGAAAAAGTTATATTTAGCCTATTTAGATGGAAAAAATATTTTTACCTAAACAACATACATTTGCCGTAGTGACAAATATAAAATGAAAAAATAATATATTAAAAGAAACCAATTTAATGTGTGACAAGACATAAATCTCGTCACCCACTTATAAACTCGAATAGAATTTTTGTTGCGTGTTGTTTCTGTTATAATTGAACCGCGTATTTTTTTCAAAGTAAATAAATAAGTCGACTGCGTAATATGCTAGATTGTCTGTGAAATAATATAGTAAACAAATCTTAAATCGAAACTACTTAATAAAATAACATGTACTATTTAACTTTTTGCCAAATTTTGGAGATGAATGGCGAAACTCAACACCGCGCTCTGTCTACCAGAGCGGAGAAATGAAAATAAATTTAATATAATCATTGTCTCACTGCGCCTGAACTGATTATTGTGTATTATAATAAATACTCTAAGCCATTGTCAGAACAGAACAGCGTCTGACTTTAACTACGTCGGTTGTGGGTTTGGTTGTTGGTTGGGATTTTCACTCAAAAGAAATTCTTCACTTTAATAAGACATTCCGACAGGGTCCTAGTGCGCCACAACTTAGCCATATAAATAACGAATTATAGTTATAGAGGCCGGTCGTGGCGCAGCGGCACGAGGTGTGACTGCAAAACCGACTGGTTGTGGGTTCGATCCCCGCTCGAGGAGATAAAATATTTACTTAAATTTATATTTCCATTTCTTCGCTCTGGTATCTAGGGTAAGCGCGGCGTTAAATTCTGCCACTCAACACGCAATGTCTCCAGAATTCGGCAGAAAGTGGGGAACGGAGTGTCTTAACATTAGGTTCCCTCTGCCTACCCTGCTGTGTGCGGGATACAGCGTGAAGCTGATTAAGGTATATATAAGTGGTATGTACATATATGGTATGGGAACATATTGTAAATATTACTTTTAATTTCGTCAATACGTTCAATGAAAATATTTTTAACGTTTCTGATGTCACAAAGCGCGCGCGTCAAGGCCAACCTCTTATATATTTGTATTGTCTTTAGTGTTCTTCCCTTGATAAAAAGTCAACCGCGATTGTAGTTTTACACAATGGCCGAGCTTTCACGTTATTGGTTGTTTTTTTGCATTCACGCTATTTCCCGCAAACTACATGCGGGAAAAAGCGCAGACAGAGGGAAAGTAAGTTGAAGACCACCACCCTTTTTGGGCATATTTTCGTGACGTAGTACTTATTTAGAAACCGTATCAATCTTTGAACGTATGGCTTAGTGGTCAGAGCACCTGGTCGGTTTCCAGGAGGCGCGGGTTCGAGTACGTTCAAATTTTTATACGTTTTCTAAATAAGTATTTATTTACATTCATATTTTCATTTATTCGCTCTGGTGACGAGGCATAGCGCGGCGCTAAGTTTCGCCACTCAACACGCAATGCCTCCTCGGCGAACTCGGCCGTAAATGGGGAACGGAGTGTCATAACACTAGGTTTCCTCTGCCTACCCCGCTGTGGGCGTGATGCGGGAGTTATACATATTTTCCAAGGTAGATATAAAGCCACAACTATGAATCACTACAGTCTTAACTGCATAAGTCGCGTGCAGTACGTTCAACAAGTCGTGGCCGCCTTGAAGTTAGCTTTCTGAACTTTGCGCAAAGTTCACTCGGCAAGAAAATAATCATATGAAAAATCCTAAACTCAAACCTGCGCAGCCATCTACAGCTAATTTGAGGGCGACCACGACTTGTTGGCCGTACTGCACCTAACATACAGCATAATTTTACAATAACAAAAGATAATAAAAAATACATTAATTTTTTTAATATTCAATATTTATAGGTATCGTAAACATTGATATTTAACATTCAAAGGATGACGCACGTACAGCTAGCTAGCTATTCTTATTTAGAAAACGTATGTGATCCGTTTGAATTATACAGTAGTTTTCTGATGCAAATAGTGAAAGATGCTGCGACACGTTTAGTAGAAACGAGTAGAAAAGAAAATGGTTTTATATTTATGGTGGTGAGAGGAATATCAGGTAAATTGGGCATGGGGCGTTGGGAAAATTAATTATTTTTGTTCTTCCGCTCTAAGAAAAAATGGAGAGTTCCGTCACTCGACTCTCAGTACCTTTAAAATTGAAAAAGTGAAAAACGAAAACGTCTCGACATTAATTTCTCTCTATCTACCCTGCGGAGGACGGCGTGAAATTAAATAAATCCCGTTTTCCACCGCGAGCGGAGCGGCCCATTAAGGACTAGGTTTACTTATATTTCCACCAACAAGGGGCCGAGCGAGTAGAGCAGGAATTAATTCGTTCTTTTCTAAGGGGCGGAGCGAAGTAAATACGAAATACAGAACTCTTTGTGGGTAGAATTGCAAACCAATTTTATTTAAAAAGAGTCCGTTCCGCCTAATCATTACCCGCTCATTTATCTGTCGCGGTGGAAACTGGGCTAATCTAGTTAGACAAGACGGTGTTGGGTTCCGCAACTATACTTATATTATCCTATAAAGAAAAAATATCGTAAAATAGACTTATGTCGCAATGTTCGTTTTTTTTTGTCGCTAACTGCCGATAACCAAATAGAACTACTAATTAATATTAAACTATGACATGACATGACATGACTTGTCTTTTATATATACTTCGGGTTATATTAACTTTTTATATTTAAACTTTATCAAAAATACCTTTTATCGTGCTCAAAACACCTGTTAATTTTTTTTTATCGCACACAGCAGTGTAGGCAGAAGAAACCTAGTGTTAAGACATTCCTTTCCGCACTTTCTGCCGAATTCTGGAGGTATTGCGTGTTGAGTGGCAAAACTCACCGCTGCGCTTTGCCTCGACACCAGAGCGAAGAGATGGAAATATAAATTTAAGTAAAAATTTCATCTCCTCGAGTGGGGATCGAATCCACAACCAGTCTAACCAATTTACAGTCACACTTTGTGCCGCTGCGCCACAACTGGCCTCTTAAAATTATCGGTGTCTTAATATCTAGTAAACAGAAGACTTAAAATAAATTATCGATATTAACAAACGATTACCTACTTAACGTTGTATTTTTCCATTGGAATCTATTAAATCCACTAATACTCGATTATTTGTGACCTTGAATATGGCGCCGCTGTTTGTGATTGACTGTTTGCTTTGCCAGATTTCGTTTTTTTTTGTGGCATACATAATACAGTCTATAAAAAAAAATATAATTCTTTTTCTGATTTGTTTCTTCAATTATGTTTTTTTAATGAATCAAGTTAGGCCTATTGAAGCCGTCGTGGCGCAGGGGCACAGCTCGTGACGCGACGGTTGCGGGTTCGATTTCAACTCGACAAATTAAGTATTATAATTTTTTCCCTTTTGTAACAAGATAAAGCGCGACACGTAATGTCTCGATAATTGCTCAGAAAGTAGGAAACGGAGTGTCTTAACTTAAAACTTTAGGTTCCCTCAGCCTACTTTGCTATTTTCGATATATACCGTGATATTAAAAAAAGTATGTTAATACACATGTAACCCCTAAAATATAAACTAGCTTTATTCATTCTTTTTGTTAATAATAATAAATACAGTTTTTATCAAGGACGTTGTGTTTTTGTCGATTTGTTATCAGTTACTATTAATAGCTGTAAATAAATAGTTGTTGTAATAAATTGGTCAGGCAGATGACTCTTGTTAAGTTTTTAATTGGCTGAATTTAATTTGTTAGTAGTTAAGTACTTACTTCCTTAACTCAAAAATTTTAATATATATGTATTTATTATTTCTATTCTATGTAGGTATATGTATAAAAACTCGTATGTACTATGCGAATAATAATGTTTCTTCTTAGCCTCGCGCTATATCCCGCACATATTAGGTAGTAGGCAAAGGGAACCTGGGAACCTAGTATTATGACACTCTGTTCCCCCTCATTAGGAGGAATTGCGTGCTGAGTGCCCGTTAACTACTTAACACCGCGGTTTATTTCGTTACCAGACGATTTACTCTTCAAACTCTACTCCAGACAGACTACGTCTTTTTAATGAAATTGTGGATTTTTTATATATAGGGCAATATAGATTCCCAAATCATAAAAAAAAACTTCAAATATGGATAAAGACATCAAACTTTTCAGGTCAGTGACTGCTCCAAAAATATCTATAGATTATTTGAATTGATATTAGGTTTTATCTCAAGAGTACATGACTATCTAAAAGATAAATGTTCGTAACACGTGCTTGTAATAAAGTGTCAAAAAAGTTAAATAGCGATGTTTTAGTGATATCAGTGTAGGTATTCTCACTTTACATATAAATAATAGTAGTTAATATATAAATAATACTAGGGTTGATGAGACATGGTCGTTCTAAAGTTTTTTTGAACATTTACATCTTGTTCCATGGGGAAAAATATAAGGAAAAAATAAGAAAAATCCTAAAATAGAGTCTGCGCAGCAGTATTAAACTTCAGGATAGCACTACTCGTCAACCGTACTATAGGTTACTATAAATCAGATAAATAGTAGATTAAAAATATTCATTGTATTTTTGATTCATAATAAAAAAATTGTTGCTTAATTGTTCTGCGGTCGGAGTTTTTTTTCCATACATCGTAATATGTTTGAAATAAATAGAAGACAGAAAACCGAATGTCTTATTTTGAGGTATTCTCTTGTTAATAATTTTATTTGACGTTGTAAGCAAACGGACGTCGGACGTATTTAAGTAGCCATTGGGCGGAACCGTTTTACACAATAAAATACAAATTACAGGTAAAATAAGCACTGTAGGTGCGTTGTTCAATTAGAATAAAGAAAACATTAATAAAGAACACAACACAAACATTTCAAATATATAATAAATTAAGTAGGGGAACGTAAGTGTCTTAACACTAGATTTGTAGGTTCTCTCTGCCTATTCTGCTACCTATTCTTATTCAAAAAAAATTTTTAAATATTAATTTTCAACCGAGTCGGCATCGAACTCATATGTCGTCAAACATCATGGCAGTTTACTACCAAGGTTTACTACCTTTAAAAATAAAAAAAAACAAATGTTAATTCTAATAAACCATTCGAAATAACTAAAATATTTCAAAACACAGTTATTTTATTTCGTAATATAAACTTTTCTCACCAACACTAATACTGTATTGGCACGTTGCGTGTTTACGTTTTTAAAAACACGCGGTAGTGTTGCGAAACTCGCAGCGGATTTAGATCAACGAACCGAGACCTATATATACTTTTATACTAATATTATAATGATGAAGAGTTTGTTTGGTTGAACGCGCTAATCTCAGGAATTACTGGTTCGAATTTTGATATTATTTTTGTGTTTAATCAATCCATGTATGCAGGCTGTAGGCCATATTATTAATTTCGATGTTTAGTTATAGTGGCTGTACCTGTGATAAGAGATACTTCAAGCACCTGGAATGTGTTATGTTTTAGGCTCACTTTCTTATTATTTCTATTATGTATGTGATTTCGCAAGCGAAGATAAGGGGAAAAACTATAGTAATTATACGCATAGGATAAAAACAAAATTATATTTTTATTTTATTAGAGCGATTAGCACAAGAGACCGTGTGACAATTTCCTTATGGTTTATTTTAATTTATACAGTGATAAACCACTGGGTTTTATTACCACATACCTAGTTATTTTTACGTAGTGACAAATACTGCTTGTAAGTTGCAATGTCGTTTTTCTCTCACTACAAGAAATATCTTGTATTTCTTTGGCTTTAAACATATAATAGACTTGGCAGAGACGAAATTTGTTACTAAGTTTTTTTTAACTTCACGCTGTATCCCGCACATAGTAGCGTAGGCAGAGGGAAACTCCTCGATTGGGAATTGAGCCCACGACCCATCGATTTTACAGTTGCACGCTTGTGCCCCTGCGACTGGTTGTTTACTCAGATCAAACAGATTATTTCTAAACAATAATACAGCCATTGAAACTATCGAAAAATGCTTAAAAATGCTTTTGTTCTTTACTTTGTATCTATTTAGAGATAGCGTGTTAAATAGCGGTACACAGACCGATCAAACAATTTTTCTTAAGTAAAAAAGTCCCTCGATTATAACCTATACAAGTATTGTTTCCGTGTCAATCGAACCATGGCGCCTTATTATGTAATCATTACATATATGCATGTGCATACGTGATTATTAAATATACAATACATATGCCTACAAACTACCATATTAAAAAACTTAGCGCGCCTTACGCAGAAGCATATCTAATAAAAAAATATTTTATTAACTACTGACTGAGGCCACTCGTGGCGCATGGGCACAAAGTGTGGCTGTAAAATCGACTGGTTGTGTGTTCGATCCCCACTCGAGAAAGTGAAATATTTATTTACATTTATATTTTCATTTCTTCGCTCTAGTGTCGCGGCGTTGAGTTCCGCCACTTAGCACGCAATGCCTTCAGAACTCGGCGGAAATTGGGGAACGGAGTGTCTCAACACTAGGTTCTCTCTGTCTACCCTGCTGTGTGCGGGATACAGCGTGAAGCTTTATAATCTATACTTGTAATAAACTCGTAACGGATCGGTGTCTGTACATGGATGATAATCATCATCGTTTACGCTAATCTCAAAATGAGCTTAACCGACTTAATTGCAGATCACTATTGTGTTTTATTGAATTGGCGGAAATTTCACCTTTCAATTATAGGTACAAATATTGTTTTTAAAATTATATTATTATTAGAAAACGATAGTATTTCAGATTGTTAAATTAATTATTATGTAATTCAAGCGGGAGAAACCGCTAGCGGGTCGTTAGTATAATAATATAATAATATTTTAAGTCAGACTTATAGTTCCAGAGATTTGCCCGTTCAAACAAACAAACAAATTCATTATATTAGTATAGATAGTTGTAGCGCCTTAAGCAACGACCGCCCGGAGGTCATATCTCTGAAAGGTTACGTCTATTTTACATACAATCAGCACAATGTATAGGCGTGATAAATATATTGTAATCGTGATAAATATAATACTAAGTATATTGTGCATGTACTTGTTTACATACATAGTTGTTGCGATCGAAGGACATGTCAAGTTTCTAGATATTTATCAATAATAATTTAATCGATTTCGTTGAAATATACGATCATATCCTTTTTTTAGCTTCATATTGCTATTTCACACATAGCAGGATAGGCCGAGAGAACTGGGAACCCAGTGTTAAGATTCTGTTCCCATTAAGGCACTCCACCTTCCCGTTTTCCATCGAATTTTGGAGGCTTTGCGTGTTGAACGAACTCACAACACGCACAGAGCGCTTGGATGGTTCGGCTCCCACTAAGTTCAATATTTTATATGTTTTTCAATATAAAATACTGAATTAACTATTTATTTCTTCTTCTCTATGTTTATTGTAAGATTATGCTCAGTTATAAGTAAACGTTGCTTCATACTATACTAACAACATGCTAATAAAGTAGTTGGATTTGCAAGTCTCGAACATTGCAAATCATCCGGGCGTGCGCGTGCGCAATGCTTATACACAAAATTAATTGCGTACGTTGTGGACATGCGCTTGAGATTGCACAGCATTGCTGTGTATTTTAAATTCAAAATGCAGCTAATTTCGACATAGTATATGCAAGAAGACAGCCGTAGCGCAAGGGCATCGATAGATTGTGGGTTCGATTCCCTCTCAGTAAATGAGATATTTAATATTTTCATTTATTCAAACGCGTCATTGAGTTCCGCCAATCTTCCAGAATTTGGCGGAAAGTGAGACACTGGAAGTATCTGAATACTAGATTCACAGGTTTCCTCTGCTTACCTAACTGCTACGAAGTGATAAAACGTGAAGCTTAAGCGTTTCTTTGAAAACGCCACAGCCTAGTCCCTAGCGCCGGCTACGACATCGCGCCACGTGTAAGTGTTGACATGCAGCTAGAACACTAGAACTAGAGTACATTAGCTCAAGGTGGTTGCGTTTATTAATAAGTTGTACTTTATGTAACCACTGTCTTGTACGAGCGGAAAAAATATATACTTATAACCATTTTTTTATGTTAGCTGATAGGTGTAGATTTTTGTGTTTCCAATTGTGAGTGTGATGTCTATTTTAATAGTTTTTTTTCAGCATTACGCCGTATCCCGCACACAGCAGGGTAGGCCGAGGGAGTCTAGTATTAAGTTTAGACACGTTTCCTATTTTCCGCCGATTTTTAGAGGGATTGCGTGTTGAGTGGCGGAACTCATCGTCGCGCTTTGCCTCAACACCAGAGCGAAGCAATGATAATATTAAATATTTAATTTCCTCTAATGGGAATTGAACCCACAGCTTTAGTCATACTTTGTATTATTTCAATAGTTGATATGTAATAATTTGCTTTATTACTAACAAGCCCTCTTCCGTTACTAACGGAAAAATGATGCACACCCGAACGGGAACTATGTGGTGTAGAACGCTGTAATTTGGTATTTTGTATAATATATACAAGTACAATTCAATCCTATCACTGTCATAGATCAATGAGATTTAACTCAGGACCTTCATTGACCACATCGTAAACTAACCGCGAAAACACTAAAAAGCTTAAAGTGTTTACATACTTATTTACGAAATAAACAGTATTCATATCAGGTATTGAATGTGCAAAATACTTAATAAATAGAAGTAAGTATTAACGTTAAATATATTATAGATTTTACATTTTGTAGGTAGGTCCTCGGGGAGTGTAGGGGATATAAAGTGAGAATTTCTAGAAATTCCTTTAAAAACAGAATTTTAACGCAACGCAACTAAGTTGCGGGTAGCCACTAGTATATTCATAATTCCTATAATCCAATTATGGAACTTAAAAGCACTAAAAATGATCATAAGCTATTTAATTGAACGAAACAAATCCAACGGTCTTTTTTAGTTTTTTTTTAAATATACCTGTTCATTAAAATACGGAAGTGGGTTTTGGCTAACACGCCCATTGAAGCAACAAGTGAGTGAAGGTCACCGCTAAGGTCACCTGTGGAGTTGTTATATCACGATACGTAACTGTCACGATGTGTTTATAGTTTAAAATATACTCGTATAGTACTGTATTTTGAATGTTTCCTTGTTAACCTATTTTTAGTATCTCGCTTATAGCAGTATAGGCAAAGGGAACTTAATGTAAACATTCTGTTCTCTATTTTCCACCCAATTTTGGATCTCCGTGTTTAGTGGCGGGATTACTACGCCGCTCTTTGTCTTATTACCAGAACTAGGAAAATAATCTATTCTCCTGAATGGGAATCGAACCCACAACGGAACGGTTGTTTTTGTTGGTTGAATTTTGAAACAGTTGTTTTTGTAAAAAAAATACATAGTTCTTTTCTCCTCATAGAGCCATTTTGATCGCAGCGAGCGAATCTAGTTATTAGCTTATTTGGCCAATGAAGCGAAGCTTTTTATGCTTTAAAAGACTAATTACTAGTTCTTCACTTTTCCCTCCACCTTCTGCTTATACTAATGTAAAGTTATTGAATGACGACCATAAAAGTTCATTCACAAAATTTGTTGTCATTTTTCCGATATATTAAGCCAAAACGCTCTTAAAATACTCTGTTCCCCACTGTTTACCCAATTTTCAAGACATTGCTTGTTGCTGGGAATCAAATTCAATATAATATTTGTAATAGTGCGTAAATATATTGCATTGCTAACCGAACACAAAATAAACAATAGCTAAGATACATCAAGATAAAAGATAAAAATCTATAGTAGGTATACACGAGCTCCCTACAATCTGATCTCATCTGAATCGTGCTAAAAGTGAATTATTTTTAGTGCAGTACACACGTTTGTTTAGTAAACACTACAGCGGCTACATCACTATTATATGTATGTACATATGTGTCAGCGCCACGTGTAGAGCATGATGTCGGTGAGTGATGTTGATAAGCTAACAAATAAATATACTTATTTTTAAACATTTAAAAGTGTTATTCCACACTTAGGAAAGAAAGATACTTATTAAGAAAACGTATAAAAATTTTAACGTAGCGGGACCCGAACCCGCGCCTCCTGGAAACCGACTCGATGAGAACGTATGGCTTAGTGGTCACAGCACCTGGTCGGTTTCCAGGAACCGAGTTCGGTGGCTTGACGCCTCGTAACGCAGCGGTAGATTGTCTTACTTTAAACGCAACGGTTGTCAGTTCGATTTCCACCACGTTGAATGAATTATATTCATTCTTCTCTGGTGACAAGACATAGCGCGGCATTAAGTTCCTCCAATCAGAATGGAGTGTCTCGGATATTGGGCGGTGCGTGGAGATTTTTTTAATGTTACTACTGGGTTCCTTCTCCTTGCTCTGCTACTACCGAGATACAATATTTAGTTAAAAAAAAATCTATATTTCTCTACCAATCCTCCGATAGAGAGAACGGAAAAATTTATCACTATAATCTCTCACTTTAACCGCATTTACACAAGGCTTACTACATTCAGCCTTATACATTTACAAATACAATTTATTTAAGCATAAATACCAACATGTTTTATTAATGTGTATAGGTAATAAGTACCGCAAATAATCTCCACGGGTTGTTTACGATAACTACATTGTAGATATAGGTCCACGTGGAGACTGACGGGCGTAAGGCGGTGTTTGATTGCAGCTAACCGTTGTTTATTGGCCATACTTTACTATGTTTGTGTGATGGGTTTATTGTGAAAATAAAACTGATTTAAGAATGGGAATGATTATTTTGAGAGTTTTCGTGAAGATAAAGAAAGAAGAAAGAAGAGAAAGAAAAAAAAAATGAAAAGTGTTGTTCTTTTTTAGCTTCCGTTGTATCCCGCACATAGTACGGGTGGGCTGAGGTAACCTGGGAATCTAGTGTTAAGACATTCTGTTCCCACAAAGACATTTTCGTTTCCCAATTCCGCTGAATTATGAAGGCATTGCGTGTTGATTGCCGGAACTCAATGACGCGCTTTGCCTCGTTACCTGAACTAAGCAAAGCTTTTTGCTTAAATTAAATAAAATAATTATTTCATACCCCCGAGTGGGATCGAACGTCGATCATTTTTAATCTTGCCAGGGGCGTATTTAAATATATTATCCAGGGGTGGCCTTGAATTTAGCTTTAAACTGACTGATCTTTTTGTGCTTTTTGTTTTTTTTTACTTTTCAAGTTCATTTTTTGTTAGTAAAAATTCTGGGGTGACCGCTTCCTCCCACGCCTCCATTAGCACTCCTTTATAAATAGACTGTCCAAAACAAAAATGTTTTAAATTCGAACCAGAAATCCCCGAGAGATTAGCGCTTTCAACCAAACAAGCCTAAATCCCAAACCAAAAAAATATTAGTATTCTTTTAAACACTAATATTTTCTTGCAGCATTTTAAAAAAATAATTATCATTCTTTGTAATAAATAATCAATTACTTCATCGTGTCTTCTCCATTCTACGTGACATTGGCGAAATAATTTGTGATCTACTGGCACGCCTAAAAGCCATAAAATAAGAAACAGAACAATAATCAATTACAAAAATAATCTAGTAATAACATATAAATTTTACAATATACTTACGTGTGTAAGTGGTCAAGCCTTATTATAAAAAAATAAACAAACAATGTGTCGTCTTACTGTAAATTTATTGTGATGCTTTTAACATTTAAACACGCGAGTAATAAAGATGTCAAAAAAATAGAACGTGGC
>DWQW01004214.1:0-20401 GCA_018249695.1 Heliconius erato demophoon | reverse complement strand
TCGACACCAGAGCGAAGAAATGGAAATATAAATTTAAGTAAATATTTCATCTCCTCGAGTGGGGATCGAACCCACAACCAGTCGATTTGCAGTCACACCTCGTGCCGCTGCGCCACGACCGGCCTCACTAATCACTAATGTTTTTTTTAACATGCATAATATATAATCAATATATTAATTTCTTTAAATTTTTGCTTAAGTAGCTGAAGTAAACAAGTCGAGCCGTTTTTACGTCAGTTAATGATCAAATTTTTTTTGACCACGAAAGCTGTGGAGCTAAGTCTATTCGCCAATCCATCAATATGGGGTCCCCATTGTAATTTGGAGTCTATGGTGATACCGAGAAATACTGTGGAATCGACAGGATCTACGGGTTCACCATTCAAGAGTGCATCGGCTTTAACAATTTTCGTGTTAGGTGTTCTAAAAACAATACATTTAGTTTTTTTACTATTCAATAGTAAGTTATTAACACCGAACCAATACTACTTTCGAGAGAGCATTGTTTACATCGTCATATACGAGTTGTCGTCTTTTTATTTTGAAAATCAATGAGGTATCATCAGCAAGCAATACTATCTCATGGTTCTTTTCAACTAGATACGGTAAATCATTAATATATATTAAAAAGAGAAAAGGACCAAAATAGACCCTTGTGGGACCCCCATGCTGATAGCTGATATAGGTAATGGACCTATCTAAAAAGTAAAAATAAAAATTGCAATAAATTGTTAAAAATACTGAATTTAACTTCGTTTTAATTGGGCATAGTTTTCAAATAAAAAATCGAGTTAAACAGGATAATATTTTTATTAGGTACTAAGTAATACATCGTCTTTGAATACAACTAAAAAAATATTCTATAATATAATAAAATAATTTACATAATACTATAACTTAAGATAAATAATAACAAACTTTTAAGAATGTATCATATCATATTAATCTTTTCTTCATTCTCTGCGCGTTGGAACAGTTTTAGAATAAAAATTTGACTCCCTACTAGGATTTGAACCCATAATAGTTTTGTGTTCTAACACAAAACTATTATGGGGTATAAGTTTTTTTTTTTTATTTATTCTCATCTTTTTTACCCGCACATAGCATGGTAGGCAATGAGAATCTAGAGTTAAGATACTCGGTTATTAGAATATTAAGACACTTCCTTTCCTCATTTTCCGCCGATTTTTCTTGAAGGATTGTGTATTGAAAGGCGAAATTCAACGCCTTACTTTACCTCTGGACCAGAGCGAGGAAAATCAAAATATGAAATATTACAATTTCAAGAGTTGGAATCGAGCCCACAACCTTCGCATTTACAGTCCCATGCTTGTGCCCCTGCGCCACGACAAGCTCATAATATCATACAGAATATACAACAATAACATACAGAGAATTTTAGATCAATTTAAGTATTTTACCAGAGTAGTTAGTTTATTTTCACATTATTACAATTTTTAAATATATAATACAAAAATTTTTTTTTTGTTCTCATTTTGTAATAAATAATAGTAATATTTGTAAGTCTTTAATGATAATTTCAATTTTGTTTCATTGTTTTTACTAAGTTGTTCATCTTAAAGGCTATGGTAAAATTATTTATATTTACAAAATCTTTTTTTATATGTAACAAAATGAACTTTTTGTAAATTAAATCACTTATTTTACATAATATTTAATTAAAACATTGGCACAATTTTATTATAGTGTATATTATTATATTATTTAATTTTTTCAAATATGCCTCAAACAAGAGTTTGTCGTTAAATTTAATAAAATTACATGTTATCCATCCAATGTTAAAGATAAATATATAAAATAAATATCATAATTTTTTTTTTATTATTAATGGATTGAGTTAGCAATACTGAACTTTACAATTTGGCACATTTAAAATGTACTACATAAATTTAATATACATATTTACATTAAAAATAAATGATTCAAAACCATTTAGTCAAAAAATAACAGATAATAATATAAATATACATAATATATTGACAGATAAAAAAATGTAATTTTATTTTAAAAGTAAATTAATTTCATTTTTTATTCTTTGTTTATTTTTTTTACATTAAGTACATAATTAAATCATTCAAAATATCTGATCATCAGTCTCTCTCAACAAAGACTCGAAAATTTCCACAAAATTATCGATGCCCTCTTTGAAATTATAATCGACATCATCATTTTCATCGAAGAAAGCGTGCGCAAAGTCTATTAATTTGACAGTTCCCCACGGATTAGGGTTGGGGGAATCACTTGATAACTGATCTAGAAGGGCCCGATAGTTCATTTTGATTTGGGATAGTTTATCTTCGTAGTTATGATCGAAAGAATGGTTGTGATGGAGTCGGTCTAGGGCTTCACTCCAGGGAGATCTGGATAAAGGGGGCTCCGCTAGCCATGGAGAGGGAGTGGTAGTCGTGACAGATTGCACTTTTTTGTATACAGGACCCTGTAAGAATAAGTTTTATTTGAGTAACAAAATAAATATCATATTATGCAATGGTTTCTTAGGCCTACTATTAAATTGGGCAAATATTTATGTTATACGTTTAACAATCCTACTGAGAGGTTTAAAATCCACAATCATTTCCTTTATCTGGGCTTGTATCTATATCGGACTAAGAAGATATTCACAATTGTTCCCGCGTAGCAGTTAATAGAACTTAACCTAGTGTACTGATTCTCCACTTTGACAATAATTAAACACTTCACTGTCACTGACACTATCAATAATTTTACTAAACGTGGTTAGTAAAATTATTGATAATTGGGATTTGGGATTAAATATGCGTATGATTTTACTAAATTCCATTACGTCAGGAAACATTCAAACATTTGACAGAAATGCCCCATAGATCTGACGTTTTCTTGATATCTAAGGACTTAAATATCTTAACGATGTCTCTTGAACTGACTGATTTAAAATGTTAACCTACATTACATTTGTGTACCCTCTTGAACGACGAAGTGTATTTTGTGAAAATTGGAATATCAGCAAAGATTTTTTCAAATACTCAGGCAACTTCTTCCACACCTGCACATATGATCTCACATCCACACATGTGATTTCGCATATATGATGACACAACTACAATCTCTATCTGAAATGATCGGACATCCACAGATCACATCCGCACATACGTTCTTACACTCACACATATGTTCTCACAACTACAAATGATTTGACATCCATATATGTGATCTGATATCCGAATATATTATTTAGAAAACGAGATTTTTTATTTAAAAATGTATAAATATTTCAATGAAGTGAAAATTGAGGCCACGCCGCTTGAAAACCGTCTAAACTCTCTGACCACTAAGCCACACGTTCTCATCGAGCTGAAATCGAAATTCTTATACGCATTTTTATTAAGGTCCTTTTTTTTTTTCTAAGTCTGGAATAACCTATTAAAATAAAAACACTTAAAACAAGAAAAAACGCATACCTTTGCAGAGATCTGCCCACTAAAGTTAGATCCGCCGGAAGCGCGCGGGTGTAAGGAGTGTATCGACCTGCGCCGCGGAGCCGCGGGTGGAGCGTAACCCGCTGGTCGCGGCCTGGGAATTGAACCCACTATCAATGAACCATAAAACCAAACCATAAGACCAAATAATATTAGTACACTTTTTTAACTGTATCATGTTATATACCGCATATACCTATAACCTAGGAACCAATCGATCACCCAGGAACTATTAAGACACCCCATTCTCTACTTTCTGCCGAATTCTGGAGGCATTGCGTGTTGAGAGCACAAGCACTCGAGGAGTGCGGAGTAACGATTCAAAGCGAGGAGTTGAATGCCGCCACTCAATACTAAAATGTCTTCAGAATTGGATCGACAGTAGGGAACGAAAGTGCTTAATGGAAACGATATTCCTTAACGCTAGGTTCCAAGAAGCTAAAATAATTTTTTAGTTCTAACGGGCGAAGCCACGAGCGGGTTGCTAGTAATCAATATGGTTATAATCTTGTATTAAATTACCACATATCAACGTCCACATAATAATTTTAAATCAACAGTCAGTGTTCATATAATAAATGACGAGACGACAAAACAACTTACCCGACTCCAGCAAGATGTGTCTTATCAGAATTATGAGTACAACACGCTCTTAATCTCGCAGCATCATACACCAGCAGCAGGGAAGCTGCATAAAATCTTAAGGGACGAGCTCTCGCACACCATCTTTGGAGAGCCCATAGAGCAGCTAACAGTTGTAGCACGAGTGCTCGACACAAACGCGAACCCACACCGTTCAGGAAGTTTCTGATAGCTGATCAACAAAAAAAATTGTATTAAATTAATAAGAAAATTAAGTTAAAATTCAAGTTAGAATGTGAAGGAAAGGAAATGGGGGAACGAGAGACGAATCTACTATATTTTTTTAATGTAACATAAATTAAAATAACTTCCGAATTATGAAAGGAATATCTTCTAAAGAAGAATTTTTGAGTTCATCATACATCAGCAACAAAAAAATCTTAAGGCATGAGTCTAAGCATACAATGTTTGAAGTGCTTATAGGGTAGCTAACAGTGGCAGCACAAGTGTCCGACACAGATGAACCCACACCGTTCAGGAAGTCCCTGATAGCTGATTAAAGAAATACTATTAAAGTTTTGTGTCTCTGATGATAAGAGAATTGAGCTAAATTTCTTGAACGTGCGGCTTCACGACTGCCACTTTCTTATTGGGTATGTATTTTTAATTTTTTTCATAAATCTTCGATAATTACAGAACGATAATACAGCGTTTCAGATATTTGTGTCATTGATGACAAAAAAATGTGTCACAATTAAAATAGAAATGTGGAGGAAAAGAAATCGGGGAAAGATTAAGGTGAGTAAGTAATATTCCCAACAAATATGTAAAAACAAATAAATCATACAAAACTTCTAAAAAATTTAAAAGGAGAATGAAACTTTTGGGCCAACACGTAAAGAATTGAGATGTGATCTAAAAAATTACAATTTTTTTTAATTTTTAGAATAGCAAATAATAAATTAATTGACATTCTGGAAGTGGAGAAAAATGAAAAAAAGTAAGATTTAGATCCTTAATCGATTAAAATCAATCATATTTCAAATCAAAGATGTGACAGCTGATTGACAATCACACCTTGTCTAATGATTTTTGCATTTTTGCTTCTATTTGTCATCGCAAAATCAGGCCATTAAATAAAAAACATTAAAAAAAAACATTTGCTTCTGTCATTACGTTCGTGTCATAACGCATCGACGTTTTGAATGTTTTCCTGTTTGTTTGATATTTTCAACGACTACTGTTTTGTTTTTCTCGGATTTTGACTCTGCCTACTTTGTACGACCCTCGCTTCTCCACTGGAGTCTGAAATCTTTTGGATCTTACGACCGCCACGCTATAGATATGAATCGCTGTGTGAATTGTGGGATAGCCAATGGACACTGCAATACCCTAGTCCGACTACCTTTAGACAATGAAAACCACCACAACCTGGTTACTTAGAGGTGTGATATAATCCCGACATATAAGCAGGAAAATATATTTCTGTTACATTTTAGTTGACAGATTTCGTAGAGGAAGGGAAGCTATTGCTATGAAATACTTCAATTGTATTGTAGGAAGACGAATGGTAGGCTGCTGTGCTCATGTTATGTGTATTATGGTACCTTAGTTGGACTAAGTACCAAAATAATTCAGTTCCACCTGCACACTTCTTAGATGACATTTTAATAATAGATAATAGAAGAAGAATAAAATATTCATTAAAATGTGTTTTATTTATAAATAATAAACATTAATGCTTAAACAACTCAGTAATCACATATTTTATAGAAGTTGATATTCAAGAAATTGTGCTGCGAACTTAACCTCACTTTTATCAAATCTCTAATAACTCGGCTCTCATTGCCAAAATTTGTATAGATTTCAGAGAGGGAATGATGTACCTAAATCTATTAAATCATACCATTTTCATATCTTTACATTCTGGGCCCAAAAATGTATGGAATAGTTTCTGCCTCCTTTGTGGGTTCGATCCCCACTCGAGGAGATGAAATATTTACTTAAATTTATTTTTCCATTTCTACGCTCTGGTGTTGAGGACAAGCGCGGCGTTGAGTTCTGCCACTCAACACGCAATGCCTCCAGAATTCGGCAGAAAGTGGGGAACGGAGTGTCTTAACACTAGGTTCCCTCTGCCTACCCTGCAGTGTGCGGGAGACAGCGTGAAGCTGATGAAAAGCTAGTCTTATTTGGACTGCCTCTTTTTTTACCTTCATGAAATTCCCATATTGGAAATAATTCATTCCAAAACAATTTATTTTACAAAATAAAAAAACAACCCCTTTTCAACCACTTACCGTTTCTAACCATATGTCCATGCAACTTCTTCCCATATTCCTTATTATATTTCTGTAATTTCCCAGTTTCTAATTTATAAACTTGGTAACCTGGTATACAAAAACCATATTCTTCTTTACACTGCTTATATTTACTTTGTTCCTTCTTTATTTTATCTTCTTTTGCTAGAGGATCCCATGTTCTTCTACCTGTTAGTAATTTAACGCATAATAATTATAAAGACAATAATAAGTACATAGGTACACCTTCCACTCCGCTGTAAATTTATTGCTGAATTTTAATTATATGTACAAAAAGTCACTGTTAATTTTGCGCCATTTTATTGTCATTATACAACCATTAATGTATTAATAAATATTAATGATGTATGGATTATAACCTTACAGAATATAGATAAGGCAGATCATATGTATACATATGCATATATTTAAAAAAAAACTTTGTCATTTCTTTTTTTATGGAAGAGGACAAGGCAAACGAGCGTTCGGGTCACCTGATGGTAAGTGATTACCGCCGCTCACGACCCCGTGCAACACCAGAGGAGCTACAGGTGCGTTGGGCGCCGGAGCCCGGCATTACCTGATGCGAAACGCAGTGGCATAAAGCCACTACTTCACGTCGGTTTTAAATGCCGGGGGTGGTAATGATGGTCGGCAAGAAGTAAAAAGAAAACACTTTTAGACAAGTATAAAAATATTAATGTAACGGGTTTAGAATCTGCTCCCGAATAAATCGCCAATAATCCTAAAAATAAAAAAAAAACAGCCTTCTTCTAATATAACTTACCAATTTTGATATCCATGATGCAAGGCTCCAACATCCTCTCAGTCAAGTCTTCCAACATAATATATTCTTGTTCATATCCATTGTATGAAAATTTTCTAGTTCCATAAAATTTCGGTATAAATTTTCTAAGTTCTATCAAATCGGGATTATTCGATGTGAACACTTTGGTATAGAAGTCTACTTCCCTTTGTTGGGAGTCTTTGAGTATTGGCTTGAGTACTCTACCATTACTGCATTGTAATAAACCTAAAAAATAATAACAATTGTAATTGTAAGCGTGACGGTTGTGGGTTCTATTTCCACTAGTGGGAATGAAATATTTAATATTCTCATTTGTTCGCTATGGAGACGAGCTAAAGCGCGGAGTTGAGTTGCAGTACTCAACATGCAATGCTTTCAGAATTGAGCGGAAAGTGGGAGTGTTTGATGGGAACGTAACACTAGGTTTCCAGGTCCTCTCTGTCTACTCTGCTATGGGCGGGATATAGGGATAAGCTATAAAAATTGACATCGGAAAATACTTAATATCCCTCTGCGGCTGACGTGGTAGTCCCCTAGACACCGCGAAATACAACATTCGGTTTATTACCACTGATTTTCAAATTTCAGCACAGCTAGTTTTTTTACTATAATGAAGTTTCGTCGGATAGTATATGACAAGTGGTCGCAGGTACCCCACGGGTGCAAAGAGGGAGGAAAGTGTCCAGGAGGTTACCACGTCAACTTAGTTTTAGTTTAGCATTAGGATAAGTGTCTACTAGACTACCATCTCAGTACAATGGTTATATTTTTGTAATGTCTTTATTTTAGATAATGTGTGTTTTTGTATTAATTTGCGTTATTTTTTAATTGGATTTTATTAACATAAATTATTTATGTTTATACTAGTTTTAAAAAAATAAATTTGTATCTTTGCTTATAAAGAGTAGGCAAAACTTTATAAAGACTTTCTTCTCGTCATGATCAAAAAACAGGAAATGATACAGAAAACCTCGTTATAATTACAGACTACAATCACACGGAAGGTGAAGTGACAAGGTGGACAAGAATTTATTACGTAAACGTCGGTGGCTTATCTTTCAAAACATGCTGGACACGGCAGACTAAATAGCTTAGTATTGTATCAAAGTTGTTCTGACCACGCACGAAACGAAAAATCTATTTTTCCTTTCCAATACAATCACCCTTAAGCTGAATACATTTATTGGATTTATGAATTAATTTTTCTAAACCGTCGAAATAATATATTTTTTTCTTTCGCCTCAAAATGGGCCAAAATTGTCTCCTTGTTTATCCGGCGAGTTTTCGTAAACGAATGACGACGATAATTAATAAGCTAGAAATTTAATAAATACGAATAAAATAGTTGCATAATTTAATTATTTAAAACATTTGTTGTTTAAAAAGGTGTCTCGTGGACTACCTCGTCAGTATAATTGTAAAGTTAAGCCACGTCGGTCGCAGAGGGTTAAGAAAACGTAAAAAAATTGAATGTAGCGGAATATGAACCTGCGCCTCTTGGAAACCGTCCAAGCATTCTGACCAATAAGCCAATTTTAGTCGTTTAGTTAGGAAGGAAATTTTTATAAGCAAATTACGCATTAAACACACTGCCTACATAACGTATTAGATTGTTCTTTTTTATGAGCTCTTTTTACTTTTCTCATCTTTACTAGCATAATAGTACCACTTATATTATAAATACCTAAATATCTTTTTTCCGTAGAATCGTTCTTATGCCCGGCCACTTGTAGCTGGTAGGCCTGTACCTCCAGCGGCGTTGTCGGCACCACTAGCGGTTTGGCCATCATCTCATCTCGTCGTGGCGGTAGATTATAATGAACCTGGGGGGTTAATTTTCAAAAATAAATTGGAAATCTATAGAACGAAAGAAGTTGAGGAATTGCTAATCTATACTAAAATTATAAAGCTGAAGAGTTTGATTTCAGGCATTAATCTCAGGAACTACTGGTTCTTTACGTGTTGGCAAGTCCATTTCATTGCATTTCCATCAAGGAAGGCTACATACAGGTTATATTAATTTGCGTTAATCATCTCGATCGGGTATTTATAATGTGTCATGTCCCTTTATGCGTTATTGCCGCAAGTATTTACAATATATTTTAACATTGAAGTGAACATCGAGCCAGTTTATTGGTGTGCCCTTGGAAAGCTTCAGTCCAGTCGATGATGAATCTTATTGTATAAATATTAAACCATCCCTATATACGAATTATTCTGAATCATATAACAAAACCAAACATAACTAAATAACTTTAATTATTCTTTATTCTAAAACCAAGTAAAATTTATACATTACCGCCGCTTTGCAGTAGAATATCTAACAATGCAGATATAATAATGTTCCCCAACACATCAATAAAAATGTTAAATATAATCTTTTATAATCTGTATGTATAGTATAAATTATATGATATATTTTATGATCATAAATGTCATAAAGATCTTATTGTTAAGAACACTAATTCGAATAACATGTTATACTAGTTTTTGGACATGGTTTTGCTCTATTTGCCTATATTTTTTGCACTTTTAAGACTCCGTACTTTAAAACAAAATTCGGAAACTTTAAAGGATCATTAATCTCGAGATATCGTGGAGACCTTACGTCGGAGACTCTTGGAACAAGGAAAAATTAAGCTTCTAAGTTATCGTAATCAAAAGATACGAGCGTTTATGCATTGCTATTGCTGCATTTCGAATGAAGTTCGTCGCATCCCTCATCAAGATCTATAGTGTACTTCTCGTGTATCAAGGCAAGATCTTAACTTTGAACTGATATGTTCATGTAAAGTTTTTTTTTTAATTATTCATTGCTAATTGATTGAGCGAAACAAAGTGACGCAGAGTTCCCTCCATAGTAAGTGACTTGAATATAAATGGCCTGCTGTACGTAGATGATGCAGTGCTCATTGGTCATGGAATATGGAAACCTAGGGTTAAGACACTCGGTTCCCTACTTTCCGCAGAATTTTTCGAGGCATTGCGCGTTGAGTGGCGGAACCCAACGATAGGCTTTTGCCTTGGCGGCAGAGCGAAGAAATGAAAATATTCTCCTCCCTTTTCTTCCCCCTCCTATACTATTCGTAGAGAGTAACGTAAATAATATTAGGTACAATACACAGTACTTTTATATAAACATACAAAAAACGTATAACGGACAGACAAGTTTTTGATGTTTTATATTAATAATAGGTAAATGATGATAGTAATTACGTTGACTCATTATAAACATGATTAAGAGCCATTACGTTTTATTTTGTACGAATAACTAATCTTTATTTTGTAAAGGAAAAAGTTTTAATATAGAAAATTATTTGGTTAAAAAGGTCAGTCGCGGCGCAGCGGCACAAAGTGTGACTCTAAAACCGACTGGTTGTGGGTTCGAACCCCACTCGAGGAGATGAAATATTTACTTAAATTTATATTTCCATTTCTTCGCTCTGGTGTCGAGGCAAAGCGCGGCGTTGACTTCTGCCACTTAACACGCAACGCCTCCAGAATTCGGCAGAAAGTGGGGAACGGAGTGTCTTATACTAGGTTCCCTCTGCCTACCCTGCTGTGTGCGGGATACAGTGAAGCTGATTTATTTATTTTTTATTTTCATTTGTTTAAAGTAAGCTGTACTTTTACATGCGGCTTCGCCCCTTCAATAGAAATAAATAAAAGTTGTGTATTACACGTAACACGAGGAACGGCACCGTGAGGTTTTAGTGGATAGTGTGGACCTAAACCGACGGTCCATGAGTCCCACATAGCTCGCCCGAGTTCCCACTATGGGAGCGTACCGCTAGAATAGTTTAATCACGATAAATAAACCAACAAAAAAAATGATACAATTCAGTGGGATACATCGAACTACAGTCCTACAGTCAAGGAATATTTATGTAGACCGTATTATATTAGGTATCATCTCTACATTTGGCCCAGCACAAAAATACATATAATTCGAACTAGTAGTTCTTAAGATTAGCACGTTCAACCAAACAAATTCTCAACTTTATAGAATTACTATAGTTTCATCAACTATAATAAGGTATGCCGACACTTTCACATTTTTAACAGTGATATATAAAGGATCACTGTACTATTACTTGCAGAAGTTATTTTCAGCAAAATTAGATATTTTAGACTTATTTTAGAGTTAAAAATAATGTTATATTTTAGAGTTAAAAATAATGTTATATATGTTGTTAATATCATCAGTTAACAACATATATAACATCATCAGTTCAAGCCAATTTAATAGAACAACTCTTTTGTAACAATTTAGTCGAGCCAAATACTTCATTTTGTTATAACTTTTTTATTTGTGTGCGTGTATAAGCGAAGTTTACTGAAATTAAGTAAGGTATTTCTGAGATTACGGTGCACAAACACACACACACACAAACAAAAAAAAGTTATAATCAATGTTTGGATTCTATTACATTGATAAATACCCCCATTTCCATGTACAGACAACGATTTATTATAATTATGTATGTTTTGCCTTGACAAGAATATAATAAAGCGGAAGTTTGTTTAAATGCTAAGATCAGACTAGGCCTATTTCCTTTTTTTTGTATGAAAGCTACAATCAGGAACGCTATATATGGACGAGGCGAAAGAGGTATGTAGAGACCGTAGCGTTTGGCGCTCCGTGCTCCCTGGCCTGCTAGAGATAAAGCGGGAACCTAAGTTAAGTTAAGAGGGTATTTATTCATGTAATAGAATATACAACCCATCTATGTCTAGATTACATGATATTACGTCCTAAATCTGGTCACTTATCAGTGACGACTAAGAGCAATCATAATATCATTAACCAAATACATAATAACCGCAAATTAATGTCTTGACGATGTCTTTTGTGAAGTTTTTTAAGAAATAATATTATTAATCAGTTTTTTAAACACGTGATTAAGCTTTGCGTGGCGGCGTTGAGTTCTGTAACTCAACACGCAATACCTTCAGAATTCAGCAAAAAGTGGGGAACGGAGTGTCTTAACACTAGGTTCCCTCTGCCTACCTTGCCGTGTGCGGGATACAGCGTGAAGCTGATATTTTTAATACAGCTAACAACGTTGTCCTACCGTGCTATCCCATGGCCATGGTTCCGTTGACACGCGTTTGAAATATTGGTTTGGTTGGACGCGTTTATCTCAGGAACTACTGGCTCGAATTAAAAGTATATTATTTTGTTAGATAGTCCATTCATCGATATTTAAGTCACTGTACCTGCGGTCACAGTTACCTCGGACATATAGAATATATAATTCACATTTTTTTTTATTTGACGACGCGGGCAGAACCGTGAGTAAAAACTGATTATAACATAAATAGCTGATACTTTTTTCGTCTGGAAACTTGTGGATTTGATGCTAGTTCGAGGAAGTGTTTATGTTGAAAAAAATATTCAATCTGGTTAAACGGAGTGCGGCGTTGAGTTCCGACATTCTGAATAAGTCTCTACTTTCGTATAAATTTGTCTCAAAGAGTTATACAATAGATAAAAAATTACAATGCGGAAGATGTCCACAGATAAAATAAATATCTATATTTGTGTATTTGGATGTTTGCTAGTCATTAACATATAAGCTGAATTAACATTATATGGTAGGTACCTACACTATGTAGCTGAGATAAACGATTATTATATTTTTTTGTGGAAGACACCGTTTTTAGTAAGATCTACGAACACCTATCTAAGAACACCAGAGCAAAAAAAATCAAATATTTAAATTGAAAATATCAAATATTCAATTTCCTCAAGTGGGAATCGAAACCACTGTCTGTCAGTCAGCTGTCGCGTTAACTCCTGTGTCAAGAAAGTGTTTCTTTCTTGCATGTTTTTTTTGTATTTCATTCAAAATTTACACATTGTCCGTCCTTTTATATTTTCAAAATAGTCATGATGACTTTACATATAACATTATAAATTATCATAAATACCTTTTAAGGTAAAATTCATGAACACGTATAACACATATTCCAAATACGAGGAAAACCTACAAATTTTTGCATCACTAAATAAGTATACTTGAATTTTGGTGTATTTACTTTGAAATTATTTCTACGAAAGCAATTATTATTCCTATTCCAGCATGTGACTAACATTTGAGAAATTAAATTTAAAAAATGTCCTTTAGAACTGCTTTAACTTTCGCAATTTTTGCTGGTTTGAATCCCACTCGTTGAAAGGGTCTTTTAAAACATTTTCTGTTTCCACTCTTTAGTAGATCCCCCCAAATTTGACCTTTTTTCATCTTTATTGCTTTATCCCAAATAGCAAGATAGAATAGGGAACCCTGACTTTTTTTAACTTACTTATTAAGAAAACGTATAAAAATTTGAACGTAGCGGGACTCGAACCCGCGCCTCCTGGAAACCGACCTGGTCGGTTCGGGTTTAAATTTTTATACGTTTTCTTAATAAGTATTTTTCTTTCCTAAGTGTGGAATAACACTTTAAAAATGTTTAAAATGTTTTTAACTTATCCCACAATATAAAGTGGATTTCTAAAGACAAAGCAAACGTAATAAATAGTTCTTACCTGAGATATGGATCTTTGCCGTCGCAGCGGTCGCTTCTTAAGTCTTTCCACCACATCACTCATTTAGTTATAATTCTGGAAAAAATAAAAACACTTGATTGTAAATAATATAAAAAGTAACGTTCACTTAAATATATAAAACGACAATTTTTTTAAAGTTTATTAGTCAGAATAGTTTTCAAGGGACCGGAGATCAAATACGGCCATAATAGGCATTAACATTTTCTGTATTTTCACTTAAAAATGTAAATTCAAAGTAATATAAACTAACACGTACTGTTATTTAAAGAGTGGCAATAAAACTAAGCGGATTATACGTGAAGTGGTCACGTTGCGTTGTTAAAACATTTATGACACATATTAAATCTTCAGAATAATGGAGTAGAAGAAAGCGGGTAGTTTGATATTTTTTATTTTAGCTCTACGCTGTATCCCGTACATAGCTGAGTAGGTAGGGCAGAAGTAGTAGTAGGTAGGATAGGGAGATCCCATTATGACAATTATGATAACCACTTTCGTGTTCGCGTGTTGAATGGCAGAACTCAACGCCGCGCTTTGTCTCGTTACCGGAGTGAGGAAATAAAAATATTAGATTTATAATTTTCCTTAGGAATGTTTGTTAAAATATTTTAAGGAAAATACAAAAAAAACAATTTAAATCGGTAAAATAAAAATAATTAGAGTTTGGCTCTGTCTTTATTTTGGTTCAATATTTTCTTTGCAATTATAATATCAGATTCAGATTTGTAAGGACATAATTGTGAAGTTCAAGGGTTATAAATATATTTTGGTATCACTGTCCCACAAGCAAAATTAATAATTTTTACCAATTATAGAGAAAAAAAAAAATTATAATCCAAAAGTTTGTGTTTATTTGTTTACTGAGTTTTTGTGAAGATTATATGTTATTTTCAGCTTCACGCTGTATCCCGCACACAGCAGAGTAGGCAGAGGGAACCTAATGTTAAGTCCCTCCGTTCCCTACTTTCTACCGGCATTCTGGAGGCATTGTGTGTTGAGTGGCAGAATTCAACGCCAAATATATATAAATATTAATTAATCTGTGGCAGATTACGATAACAAATAATACCTTTTTAAATACAAAACTTTTACACATAACTTCACTATTTTTATATATTGTTTGAAGTAAGATAGATTAGATGTCGTACATTTTTATTACTATTTGTTTATTTTAAAAACTAAAACTCATCAACAATGAATCAGTTCATACAAAAATGAATCAATGTGTTTCATCATCAGGAAAATAATTATTTTATTTAAAACAGCTCTTTCTATTATTTGACAAATTACATAAAATTTAGAATAAAATTTGAGCATATTTTCCTTTAACGGAATTCGAATTAATGTATATAGATTTCTTTTTAGCATCCGCACATATCAGGGTTGCAGAGGGATCTTGGGGACCTAGTGTTAAAAACCTCCGATACCATTAAGACACTTTAGTTCTCCACTTTCCGATAAATTCTAGAGGCATTTAGTGTTGAGTCGCGGAACTCAACGCTACGCTTTGTCTCGACACCAAAGCGAAGATAATGGAAATATTAAATATTTCATTTTTTCGAGTGGGAATCGAATCTAAAACTCATTGCATTTATAGGCCCACGTTGGTGCCCCTGTGCCATGACCGGCTTCAACGTATACATAACATAATATAGCTAATAGCTAAATATACATTTTTTTAGCTTTATACTATATATCCTGCATCTAGTATGGCATCCAATAATCATCAACGCCGCGTTTTGTCTACCAGAGCGCTAAATTGAAAATTATTCATTCTTCCAAATCAGAATCGAACCTATAACCACGTGACAGTCACGGTCTCAGTACATCGATAGTAAGATTACTCCGTTGTACTAACACCATAGTAAAAAATATTCTATTAAACTATCAAATACTCTGCCACAATATGATGGATGTGAAAACAATTGATTCCGTAGTTTATAGTAGGCATTTAAGTTGTCAATCTAACGAAATCTACAATCATGACATTCAGACAGAAGTTGATATATTATGTGTTTTTGATAACTGGTGTATGGTGGTAGGTCCATAACAACGACCACAAAAGATAAAATGCTTATATTTTGAGCATGGGCGTAGGAAGAGGTAGGAAGAGGAGTACCCTAGAATAGTAATGTACCCAAATATTAGTAACAAAAAAATAGCCCAAAAAACAACCTTTACACGAATAGATTTGTTCAAAGCTAAATTTCACTGTCCAGGCCTCCCTTCTGGAAACTATCTCTAGATACGCCTATGATTTTGAATAATATGTATAAAAACAAGAAAAGTTTTTATAAAAATGTAAGATATTAAGATTTGTAAGTAATAAAACTTACTGCAACAAAAAATAATTAAAAATCATAAAATTTTTAAGGTTCAAAATAAGCTTTACGTCGTTTTGCTTTTAAGCCGTAAATCGTTACTAACACAACATTTACCTGCAAGTCTATTTATAAACACAAAATTTGACCACAAACACTACAGTCCTTCGTAAAAACCTGAGCAAGTACTGAAATATTGATATAAGTTTATCTAATCACAAAGAAATCAACTTTGATGGATGTTTATCGCTCACAATATATTCGCATTGTATAGATAAAAATGTTGAATAATTGATTTCTATGTATCAAATGTACGAATAAAAATAAATGTAATGAAAGGGAATTCCAATAAATTATCTAGGAAGTTAATAAATGAATGAAAACAAATAATGATTAGAAAATTAGTACTTAGTGATGTTCTTTTCTTTAGATTCTTTTTATTAAAATAGTATTTAATTATTGAAATAAACATATTTTTTATTTTTTTTGCGATTACTCTTGTTGCCAAACCGAGGAAAGAACAATATTTAATTTCATTGAGTGGGAATTGAAAGCACAACCGCCACCTGTACAGTCATAAAGGTAAGTGCCTCTCATAAAGGTAAAAATAATACCCATTATAGTCGGAACGAAGTAGGGTAAAGGAGCCTATTAAGGCATAAATAAAAATTATATATTACTATTAAAAAAAAAGATTCATAAAACGTTTAATAGTATATTATTTACAATTTCAATATAACATTAAAAGACATAAAAGTATAAAGATAAAAACAAAAACATATTTTTTTATATTACTTAAGCGTCTGAATAAGCATTATTCATATCTATATATTCCTTCGCCGGTTTTCCTTCCCAATTTGCCTTCAGAAACTAATTTGTCTAACACAGTTACAGGTTTAAAGACGGGATTGCCAGTTTTCTCTAACATGACCGCTAAGACTGCTTTCTTGTTATCTAAGCCGGTAAAGTCAGCCAATTCAAGAGGACCCATTGGGTAGCCCGCTCCTAGTTTCATTGCAATATCGATATCTCGAGGCGATGCATCACCTGGAATTAGTAAGTTTTAAATTTATTTTTACTTGGAGGCCGTCGTGATGCAGTGTCTGAGTAAAAACGCGAAGGTTATGTTATTATTATTATATTATTCGATTCCAATTCGGGGGAATGAATAATTTTTTGCTGCTCAATATGCAATGTCTTGAATATTATGAAATGGAATGTTTTAAATTAGGCTCGCTTTTTAAATTAGGCTCGATTTGTTTTAAATTAATCGCTACCCTACTAAGCGGGAAAAGGCCAACATCTCTATCTACACATAAAATATATATACTTGAAATCAATGCGTAGTTGATTTTTTTAAATTTTATTTCATCTGTTCTGATGTTTATATCTACCTAACTTCAGCGTTTTTTTATTAAAATTAGAAAGATGTACTGCGTGTAATTTTATTATGAGTTCTAAATAGTTAATTATATTGAATTTAAATTAAATATCAATTGTCCTCAGCGAGTAAAGCTGTAAGGAATTTTATTTTCATCGTACACCACAACAGCGGTGCTTTATTGATAAGATTAGTGAATATAACCCACAAAAGCACGTCAGAGAGAGGTTACGTCATGATAATGATCGTGAATTAGCTGTAAAATTAACAAGGTTAGATAAAAAATTTAAATTATAAGATTATGTGATATTTATATATGTATCGAGACCGTAGCGTTTGGCGCTCCTTTCTCTCTGACAATCCCGATAGGGATAAAGCGTGAAGCTAAGTTTATGTATCCGACTGTTTTGTTGACGTTGCAGGTGGTTCACTGTGCAATTATTGAGGCCAGTCGTGGCGCAGAGGCACAAAGTGTGAATATAAACACGACAAGAAATTAAATATTTAATATTTTCATTTATTCGCTCTGGCATCGGTGTTGATTTCCGCCAGACCGTTGATTACAGGTGATACACAGTGTCTTTAAACCGTTTCATTTATTTACAGTAAAAAACAGTTGAATTTATAGCAAAACCGCGAGATAAACGACCCAAAGGGTAAAGGTGATCGCAGACTACAACTAGCAAGACGCAGCATGACGTCACACGGTTCACCAAATTTTGCCGCAGACGCCGTACTTTAACGTTTACTATATTAGTCACTTTTGAAGACAAGAAAAAAATTAAAATAGATTCTTTTTTCTCGAATTACCTATTTTTTATATGTGCTATAACAAAAAACGTTGATATGGCTCATTAGTGCACCTGATGTAGTTCCATAGAATAAATCTGTTCCCTTACTGAGCATGTGGGTTTATTAAATCCGATGTAATGGTTGGGTTTATCCGCTGTATGTTTACACATAGCATACCATCGTCGACTTCGATACCAACATCAAAATGGTAAGAATCTCTGACAATATATTTGTGGCCACACATAGATACATCTTTTTTGTGTAATTTTGGTGAAACACTTGGGAGGTTTTACACAGCTAGGCACGAGAGGTTTAATGAAAAGATGTAATGTTTTCGCGTGTTTTTGATTAAATCGGTTGTCTTTTGAAGTACTTTTGTTGTAGGGTCTTTGTCAACAATTTAATAAGTTATTTGATCTGATAGCTATTTGTAGCTCCGCCCTTGGTTGGCCTTCGAAAACACAGTATTGAAGATACTGGACGAAGGTCACATAAAAAGCGTGAGGTTCCCCCGGAGGACATGTATGAAGAGGTTGATGACAACTACCCCGCTTGGGCGTGAAGCTAGATTAGATTAGATTTGATCCGATAGCAATAATTACATTTTTTTAAGATACTTATTGGTGTCTAGTGTAACTATAGCGATTTTTCGTAAACGTTTATATACGTAATACGTAAATTAATAAGAGCCCAAGATTCATCATGATGATTATATTTAGATGGTTTTCTACGGCGCAGAAAGGCTGATATGTCATAAGGCTCATAGCTTCAGAATCTTCCTTCAAAATCTGGTTTTTATATAGACAGTCCTCACCTCACCTCATTACTTATTATTTCGTCGAAATATAACACCCATATAGAAAGCCACCACCTAGGGGGCGAACTTCGACAGATGAAAAAAAGATTATTGAAATACAAACACATCTTAATTTCAATAGAGAAGATGTTGAGAATCTCATATAATCTTCACTTGTGCTCCACTGGCACGTCTAAAAGTCATAAAACATACAAACAGACGGTCACTTCAGTCTACCACGGACTGTAAAATGTTCCAAAAAAATATTATATTACATTTACAATAATTATTTGAATATTATAATTTTATTTGTAAAGTTTACCCTCGAGAGATAACGGAGTTCGAGCTAAATTCAAATATACGTGTCAATGTCCTTTTTTTCATAGAACATGTCAATATCTAAAAAAATTAAAACATTTTTAGAGTTGATTTATACGTTTTTGGATAAGGTTTTTTTATTTCACTTATAATACTATTTATTTGATAAACGAGGTCGTATCGTATCTATTGTATTGCTTTTTGTCAGTAATTTTTTCACAGTTACATAATTGTGAATAAATGACTAGCAAAGCTACTTGTATTAAATTTTACAAAATAATGAAAAAAAATCGAGGCAGGTCGTTCCGCAGAGGCACAAAGTGTGACTGTAAAATCGACTGGTTGTGGGGTCGATGCCCACTTTAGGAAATAAAATATTTATTTACAATTTATATTTTCATTTATTCGCTCTGGTGTCGAGGCAAAGCGCAGCGTTGAGTTCCGCCACTCAACACGCAATGCCTCGGCGGAAACTGGGGAACGGAGTGTCTTAACACTAGGTTCCCTCTGCCAACCCTGCTATGTTCGGGATACAGCGTGAACCTGAAAAAAAATGATAAAAAAATAATAATAAGATAACGCAAGTAAACTTGACGTTTAAAACCTCAAAGCAGCAAACGTAAATATCATTAAATATTATATTTAACTTTTTTCGTATCGCTATCTGCATCCTCTTAGCATAACACTGGTACAAGCAGTAACCTGATTAATTAACGAATTTTCTTGTAATTTCCACTGTAGTAGCGAAATGAAAAACTTCGTCATATTGTCATTTTTTAAAATAGCGTGATATTTTGTTATTATTAAATATCGAGCAAAATGGTTAATAATAACACGAATTTAACATAGTCAGACAGCGTTTGACGGTCTATTCTCTCTGATTACCCCGCTAGAGATAAGTTAAGTTAATATATTCAGTCATTGTATGTATTTTATAAAAAAAAAAATTAAATTAGCTTCACGCTGTATCCCGCACACAGCAGGGTAGGCAGAGGGAACGTAGTGTTAAGACACTCCGTTCCCCACTTTCTGCCGAATTCTGGAGGCATTGCGTGTTGAGTGGCAGAACTC
>DWQW01004213.1:0-20402 GCA_018249695.1 Heliconius erato demophoon | reverse complement strand
ACACCAGAGCGAAGAAATGGAAATATAAATTTAAGTAAATATTTCATCTCCTCGAGTGGGGATCGAACCCACAACCAGTTGGTTTTGCAGTCACACCTCGTGCCGCTGCGCCACGACCGGCCTCAATCATTAGGCCTTTGAGAACTAATGAAATTGAATGCTTTTGTAGTACAATGTACTGATATATATAGTACCGATTATCGCAGCACGCGCTTATAGCTTATTGTTTTTTTTTTCTAGACTTAGAAATAAACTGTAATGTTGTATAGCCTATAACACTCTTGAGGAATGTAAACTTAATATAATAATCTATTAAAAATGCTTTAACCTCTTTCCAAGAAACAGATGAAGCCTCTTCACATAATCAAAACGCGAAGCATCGACCTAAACAACGCCCACGGTCTGGCCATGGAGAGTCGATTGGAAAAATCAGTATATCCAACTGGCTATCGTCTGGAGCTGGAGCCGTACATCGAAGACGCGGTATTCAAAGGTCACGTCAGTATAAACGTGACCTGGATTGAGGATTCTGATAGGATCACTGTGCATTGCGCTCACGAGATAGAGATCACCGAGGCGGAAGTCAAGGTCTACGTGCCCATCAACTCGTAAGTCCGACTTTGGTTGTTGTAGCGAATGTATTTATTTGTATGTACTTAGTATTGGTATTTATTTGGTTATAATTTTTTTTAGTGTAATTTTTTGTGAACCTTTTCCTTTTTATATTCTATATTAAGTATTAGAGAGGCCAGTCGTGGCGCAGGGGCACAATCGCGTGATTTGAGACGTGACAGGCTTTGGGTTCGATTCCTACTCGAGGAAATGTAATATTTAATATTTTCATTTCTTCGCTCTGTTGTCGAGACAAACGAAACGCCACCCAACACGAAATGCCTCCAAAAATCGACGGAAAGTGGGGAGCGGAGTGCTTTAACACTAGGCTCAATCTGGCTACTCTGCTACATGCGGGATATAGCGAGAGGTTAACAAAAAATGTGATAATATGATGGAATAAATAACGTTTCAAATTTTGTATCATCTTATTTGTCCTTACATAAATATATGTATCTACATTTGTAAATATATTATAAAAAAAAAATTGTACTACCGTAGCTTCTAAACAAAAGACTACACCAAAATATCAATACGTAAATTTTTTTTCCATCATCCCTCGCCTAAATCCAATGATTTTATGAGGTTAAACCCGCCTCAACCTTCTGCCAGTTTCCATTATCAAGATATTTGTAGCTGTATTATACAAATGTGTTTGTATATTTTATAAGGATATACACACATTGTCTCCAAAAAACTCTATAATATAAGCTATATGAGGATAGGGGACATGTTCGTATTCAAACTATTAAGAATTAGTCGAGTCCAGTTATGGCGCTCAAGCGTGTAAACCGGACAGTTTGTGGGTTCGATTTCCACTCGAGGAAATAAAATATTTAATGCTCAATACTCAATGGCGGACAGTGGAAAATGCAAGTGTCTTAATAGGAACAGAGTGCCTTAATTTTAGGTTCCCAGGTTTCCTATGTCTACGTTGCTATGTGCCGAATACAGTTTGAAGAAAAGAGATAAGTTGCTAGTTACTAGTGAGGCTATCATTGCGCAGTGGCAGTTGAGACAATATCTTTGCTTGGCGGGATGGTTGCGGATACAACCCCTATTTTCATTCATTTTTATTCCCCACTCTGGTAATAGAAAGTGCGACATTGCGGTCCACTCAACTCACATTGTCTCTAATTCGGACGGACGGAGTGTCTTGTCACTAGCCTTTCTAAAAAAAAACCGGCCAAGTGCGAATTGGATTCACAAACGAACTAGCCTAGTTTTAAGACACTCCGTGCCTCACAAATATAAATAAAAATATTATATTACATTATAAAATATCTATTTAAAAATATTTTCACAGGACAACACTACAGAAAATACCAATAAAGAGTATGGACATGGATGTCAAGAAACCAATAATTACACTGACTCTAGAGACACCTGTGTCTAATACATCTATAGGTTACATAAACTTCAGTTTCAAAGGCAACATGCAGACGAGCTACACTGAAGCGTTCTTTAAAACTACTTATATAACTGATCAAGAACTTGAGAGGTAAGCTGTTACTAACTATTAGATGAATTTTCAATAATATAGATTATTAGTATAAATTCCTTTATATCAGTGGTTCCCAACCAGTGGTCCGCGAACGATTTTAATTTTATGACTGGGGATGGTGAGGCGAAGTTTCTGTTTGATTCTCACAGTTAACTTTTATTATACCTACATGCATAGTGGTCTCTGCTACTAAGAATGATATAAAAGTGGTCCTTGATCAAGAAAAGGTTTTTTATTTTATAATAATTTTAACTAAGCACTACAGACACATGGTCCGTACTTTTTTTTAACTTTTTCATTATTATCAGCTAATCATCAATTTTATAATTATATGCTGCTTAAATAAGGCTTATAACTAGAGATAATTATCTAAATATTTAATTCCTAAGAAAGTCCAGATATTTTTAGATAGCTTTTTTTTTTGTAAATATTTCACTTATTATCTATTAACTTAATATTAACTTAATATCTATTACAATTCAATTCAAGAAAAGATTGGGAACCCCTGCTTTATATAGTAAATGTTTGTAGCGTTATTTTTGTATATGTTAAAAAAAATACCTAGAAAATACCTTTGTGGTACAGTTAGAACGTGTTTGAATAGACAATGATTGTGAGTTTAAATCCCGCCCTTGAAGACCAATGCTAGCTAGGAGTCATCTATACGACGGCTTACCTTGACCTACCATTACTGAAACTAATTTGAGAAGATTTTTGATATAATTATACTTTCATTGTCATATATTTATTTATTATACAATTTTATATAAACGTAATATTTATATGTTTTTAATATTAAAGCAATAAAAGTAATGGCTATTGTCTAACAGTATATCTTACAACGAAAATTTATATTTAAAATTAAGAGTATTTTTCTGTCTTTGATCTTGTGAATTGATTTTTTTTATGGACGGGACATTTTGATAGGTATCTACCCAGCAGTATGCTAGGAAAACAATATATCAAAATTCTATTTTGTTATAGAACAGTAATAGCTACTCAATTACGACCAAATAACGCAAGACGAATGTTCCCATGTTTCGACGAGCCCGGATACAAAGCCCCCTTTGATTTGACCGTAATCAGACCGCGCAGTATGGTGGCCTTGAGCAATATGCCTATACGAAGAACAGAAGATATGTAAGTATGAAATTAAATAAAAAAATAAATCAGCTTCACGCTGTGTTCTGCACACAGCAGAGGAGACAGAGTGAACGTAGTGTTAAGGCACTCCGTTGCCTACTTTCTGCCGAATTCTGAAGGCAGTGCGTGTTAAGTGGCAGAACTCAACGTCGCGGTTTGCTTCGACACCAGACCGAATAAATTCAAATATAAATTTAAGTAAATACGCAACGCCAAATTAATAAATAATACGGAACTCGATGTTTAATTAATAAAAAATAATTCATGCCCACGAGTGGGATCGAACCCACAACCGTCGCGTTACAATCACAAGTTTGTGTCCCTACATTGCGACGGCCTCGAAGTATGAAAATTTAGAGTTAAATATAAATATTGCCCAAGTTTTAGCAATTACCTAATTAAAATCTTGGATCATTACCAACTTAAAGGTATTTCGTTTTTTTAAATTTTAGTTTAGTTATCGTCATTTTTCCCCTAGTATGGTGGCATTGAGTACTATGTCTATTTTAAGAGTTTGTAAGTATAAAACTTCGCATTTGTAATAACAGATGATTAAAGCTAGTCTCGAAGTTAAGCTAGTATCAAAATAAAAAAAAATAATATATGTATTTTTTTTAAATATTAAAATCACGGAACTCCATATGTTTGTAACTCCAATAACTCTATATTACCTCCACTATTAAACTTTTGTTAAATTTAATTTTATGAATAAATATATTATTATTATTACTATTAATAATAACAAATTAATGTATATAAAAAACGAATAAATATCTCAAAATTTCATCTACTTGATTTTATTTATTAAAAACAAAACAAAATATACTAACTGAAATCTCGATTTAACTTTTCACAGTATAATTCGTATTTACAAAATAAAAAGCTATTTACTCATCTGATAAAACCGAGTCAACTGTTTACACTCAAAACTTGAAATTACTTGAAATTTAACGCTGAAATTTGTTATGTTATTACAGAATGTCGGTTATAAAGCTCTAGAATTAATATTGTCTATTTTTTTTTATATTTAGTGAAAAATTGGGATGTGGCCAGTCTTGGCTCAGGGGCACGAGTGTGTGACTGTAAGCTGTAGACTGTAAACTGTGACAGATAGAGAATCGAACCCACAAGGATTCGAGTCCCTCTCGAAAAAAATATATATATAAAGTTGATATAAGCGTGTCGTTGTGTTCCTCCACTTAATAGGCAATGCATTCAGAATTCGGCGGAGAGTTGAGAACGGAAGTGTCTTAATAGGGACGGAGTGTCTTAGACTAGGTTCCCAGTTTCCCTCTTCCTACCCTGCTGCGTGCGGGATACAGGATAAAAAAATATTTAAAAATGAAAAATAATATATATTTTTATAATTACTTTAGCTGACACGTACGCCAGGTTTGCGGTTACCATATCGGATAAACTAACCGCCTCTTGTGGTTTTCTGATAAAGATAAAATGCGGTAGTTGTTGTAACATGAAACACATTGATTTGATATTATTTTTAAGAAACGAAGGTTAAGATTAGGTTCCATTATGTTTAAATTTTTGAAGTTTAATTGAGATATGTCTGATATATAAGGTGGTTGTTTGAATCTAGCTTTGAAAATAAATAAATAAAAAAAAAACAAATAAATTATAATATATTAATAAGGAGCTTTCTAATTACATTTATTTTAAATATAGATTTATGGATTATAATAGTAGTTTAGGTAAGGTTCATACACTTAACTAATTTACACTGAATAGGTGAAGATCATAGAAAATATAATTTTTTTACTGTTATTTTCGCAAAAACACTCAAAAAGAATATTAAAAAAAGATATGACTTAAAATTATGATAATTATTAAAAAAATATATATTTTATATTTTTTATTTCTATTTACATAGTAATGGTGAACCAAACGCAGTACGAGTTCATTTTAAAAGGACACCTCCAATGTCTACTTTCACACTTGGCTTAATTATAGCTGACCTGAAACCACTCAGCGATCCAATACAATATAAGGACGAATATGGAACTACACTTGGTAAGTCATTTTATGTTCTATTTTGTTAATGTTTTAAATTTTTTACTATAGATATGATGTAGGTGTAGAAGCAAATTTTGAGGGAAATATTTAAAAATGTATATTCTTAGTTTTGATTTGCAATATATTTTTCACTCATTCATTCTTAAAAAAAATACTGTTTAGAAGCAGATTCTTTACTCCTCTCCCTTAGCCTAAGTGGTGAAGTATCGTGAAACTTTAAAAGAAAACAAATATAAATATATACAGTGTTATTCCACAATCAGGAAAAAAATACTTATTTAGAGAACGTATAAAAATTGGAACATAGCGGGATTTGAACCCGCGCCTCTTGAAAACTGTCCAAGCGCTTTGACCACTAAGCCATACGTTTGTACATAACGTTGATTTATTTGATTTATTTATTTTATTCCACGTAGTTCGCTTTGCTTCTCACAACTTATTTATGTTGTTCATCTCTGAAGGGAGATTTTTACAAATTTCCACAATCCAAAAATAATTGCTGAGAATTAACGTCTGTCAACAGAGAATGCTATTTATTAACTTAGGAAAAAAAATACTCTACACTTTAAAAATCTTAGCTTAGCAATTATCTTTGGTGGTTATTTTTGGGCAGAAATTTGGAGGACTTTAAGTCTAAAATGTAGTTAAAACTGTATGTATCATAGTTAGCGTCAACTAAGGGTACACACGTAACAACAACACGTACAAGTAGAAACGCTCGTATTTAAATATGTTTTTAAGAATAATGTAAAAAAGTTATATTGTACGTGGGCCTTTACTCCTGCCAGGCGTCCTAAAGGTTGTTTAACTTTGGGGCTTACTACGTTATACTAGCAATCTTTAATTTTACATTTAATATTTATGGACTATTTACCCCAGAGATATATCTTTATTTGGGGCTACCTCTGCCCCACTTTTAAGTTAGTGAATACGCATATTGTCTTAATTATAAAATATTAGACTAATTGTTCTCAAAAATTCAGCTTAGCTAAAATGACGTAGGTCTGGGGACCCTGGAATCTTGGACTGTTGGATAATTAAAAAAAATCAATGAAAATATAAAATTTCTGTGACCTGACTTAAAAAAGTGTATAAATAACCATAATTTTCGTATTTTTAAAGCTCTCCTCTTATGAACAAAATGATTGAAATTTGAAGTAGACGTGCAAAATAGTCTGTTAAAAAAAATTATTCATTGTTACTTGTCTCAAATTCAGGTCAATTAGAATAAAAACAGAAGGCATTCGAGTTCCGAAACCGAAGCAATGGAGTGGAGATTAAATGTAAATTTGCTTTAGAATTAAAAATCATTTCGCGCATATTTCTAAGTGTCATAATTTCCGTTGAATAACATACTTTTTAAGAGTGAAAGGAAATTTTGCTTTTTTTAGATTATAGGTTATTAGGGTTTTATATTACAATAATATGAAGGTGTAAAAAATAGTAGAATGTGTTGTTTATTGTTATTCATCATAAAATATTAATTAAAAAACGTACAGTGTCTGTATTCTATATATTTCTGCATAAGCGTTGTGCGCTATTTTTTTCTTTATACTTTCGACGCTATTATTGTAACTTAAGTAAAATAATTATAAAGAATTTCGTTTTCAAAAATAAAAATCTTTGTAACAATGATTTAATAATAATAATTAAAGAAGATTATTAAGATAATTATTTTGATGACAAAGCTTTGTTAAAAAATAAACAAAAATTATAACAAACATAAAAAAGAACTAAATTGGCTAGACCGAAGACTTACTGACTGACTAAATTTTTTATTACATCAAATAAATTAAATCAGCTTCACGCTGTATCCCGCACACAGCAGGGTAGGTAGAAGGAACCTAGTGTGAAGACATTTCGTTCTCGACTTTCTACTGAATTCTGGAGGCATTGCGTGCTGAGTGGTGGAACTCAACGCCGCGCTTTGCCTAGAAACCATAGCGAAGAAATGAATATATATGTAAATAAATATTTCACTCCCTCGAGTAGAGATCAAACTCACAACCAGTCTATTTTACAGTTACACTTTGTGGTTCTCCGCCACGACCGGCCTTAACTTCTTATATAAAAGTTATATTAATTAAAGTAATTAATTTCTATATAGTAATAAAAAAACGCTTTTTTTTTCATACAGAACTCCGCGTGTGGGGTCGTCCAGAATATCACCAAGCGTTAGAAGGGTTAAACATTAGAGTGGCCGAAGTATTTTCTGAAGTGGCAGCTTTCTGGCAAATGGGACTTCCTATACGCAAATTGGATGTAGTAGCGTTACCTAATTACCAAGGTATTAAACCGGCGGATAACTGGGGTTTAATTGTATTTAAGTGAGTATATATTTTTAGTGAAAGTAAAAGTTTTGATTATATAGCAGAATAAATACGGTGTTTGTTTTTTTATACTCAGATTCTAATTTGCGGAGAGTAGAGAGCAGAGTGAGTGTATCAATGTACGTTTTCTATCTTAAATTGTGTGTGATAGCAAGTTCATAGAGGCCAGTGGTGGCGCAGTGGCACGAGGTGTGACTGTAAAACCAACTGGTTGTGGATTCGATCCCCATTCGAGGAGATGAAATATTTACTTAAATTTATATTTTCATTTTTTCGCCCTGGTGTCGAGGCAAAGCGCGGCATTGAGTTCTGCCACTTAATACGCAATGCCTCTAGAATTCGGCAGAACGAGGGGAACGCAATGTCTTAACACTAGTTTCCATCTACCTACCCTTCTGCCTGCCGCTGTGTGCGGGATACAGCGTGAAGCTGATTTATTTAAGTTATATCTTTATACATTTAGTAGTATTGATTGCTAATCACTTAATAACTAGCTACATTTTATACATACAAATGAATCTAGACCAAACTTTTTTTCAAAGGGAAAGCGATCTAAGCACTAAAGGGTATTTGCAATTGGCTCAAGAAATCTCGTACCAGTGGCTGGGCGCGCTCGCGACGCCCGCGTGGTGGTCGGACGCACACCTCAATAAAGCACTCGTTGGTTATTTAGCTGCTGAAATTGCTTTTAAGGTATGCCTTCTCTATAAATTCTTTAATGAAGTCAGTCGTGGGGCAGGGGCAGCGTGCGAGTGTAAGCGCGACAGGTTGTGAGTTTGATTCCTCCTCATGGAAATTATTTTTTTTGAAATTATCTATTTTTTTGAAATCTATCAAACTAAGATATTGATTTTTATACAACAATATTTGAATAACTTTCACTCACATTTTTAATGTACTAACGACATCAAATTTAAATCAAATTCAGTATCAAATTTAAATTGACTGCCTTCTTTACAATATTTTAAGCTATTAAATCATAAAAAAAATTATAGAGACCGTCGTGGCGTAGGGGCACAAGGCTGTGACTGTAACGCGACGGCTGTGAAAAAAAGAGTAAAGGATACAAATTATTATTTATAATTAATATTTTCATTTCGTCACTCTGGCACTAAGATAAAAACACGCTATTGAGTTCCACCACACAACACGTAACATCTGGAAAAAATCCCTGCCCTGTGCAAGACCAAATCAATCACAAAAAAAACCTTATTATAGATAAACGGCGGTTCCGAAATGGAAGGGAAGTGGCCAATGACGGTCCTCTACTCTCTCTACTACGAATTCAGTAAACGCTACCCACATTCACGTATAACTGGTATGAAGCAAGAGACTGCTTGTACTAAGATTGAGCTATTGTTCAGAATGTTTAACTATACGATTGGTGGAGATACCTTTAAGAAGGGGTTGAGGAAGTTTATTGAGGCTAAGTAAGTTTATTTTAATTAATAAAATTTGATTTAAAGTAATGTATTTTTTGAGGCCAGCCTTGGCGCAGGTGTACAAAGCGTGACTGTAAAATCGAGTGGTTGTGGGTTCGATCCCCTCTCGAGAAAATGAAATATTTATTTAAATTTATGTTTTCATGTCTCGTTCTGGTATCGAGGCAAAGTGCGGCGTTGAGTCCCGCCACTCAGTATGCAATACCTATAGATTTTCGGTGGAAAGTGAGGAACGGAGTGTCTTAATACTAGGTTCTCTCTGCCTGCCCTGCTGTGTGTGGGATACAATGTGAAGCTAAAAAAAAAGATATAGATATATGTTTTTATCTTTCCATAGAAAATATAAAACCTTCACCGGTGATGATATCTGGAATGCCTTAAACACTGCGGCTGTAAACGACAATAAGATACCCGAAGGTCTTAATATAAAAACTATAGCAATGAGTTGGATTGAAAAGGATAGGCTTCCTTTGATTACTGTTAAGAGAAATTACGATACGAATTCAGCCGTAGTTACTCAGGTAAGTGGGTATTTATTTATCTATTTTATAGTTTTTTCTATTAAAATATTCAATTATTAAATATAATCAAATTAAATCAGCTTCACGCTGTAGGCAGAGGGAACCTAGTGTTAAGACACCCTGTTCCCCACTTTCCACCGAATTTAAAGAAATATTTCATTTCCTCAAGTGGAGATGGAACCCACAACCGTCGCGTTGCAATCACACCCTTGTGCCTCTGGGCCACGACGGCCTCAATTAGTCAATTATTAAATATTTTTGAGAATTACAACAAGAAAATAATATTTTAATTAAATGTATCAAGTTTAGACACTTACTCATTTTGACCCTATTGTAATTCCTATGGGAATTATTATTTTTTTATTTTTTTGGATGTGTAAATATAAATATTTTTTTATCAGAAATTACATAAATTTCATTATTTTTTGGCTTGAAAGAATATTATTTTTTAGTTTTATGCATGTAACAGGGTAGGCAAAGAAAACATAGTGTCAAGCTGAAGAGAACTATCGAATACCAGAGCGTACTTTTATAAAAATATGTAAAAAAACATTTTTTTTCCTCTAAACATAGAAAGTGTATCTTCGTGAACGTCCTCACGACGTCCCAGATGCTAACAAAATGCTCTGGTGGGCGCCCATCGTGATGGCGAGAGCTGATAACCTGGACTTTACCCAAACCGCGCCTGTAGCTTGGTTAAAGAATACATGGCAATTAGATCTTAGTGGATTGCCAGGGAAAGAACATTTCATTATCGTCAATCCAGAGGAAATTGGTAAATTTGTTTTTATTAGAGAAAGAATAATCTAAATAAGATAATTTGAATATATTTTGATAGATTATTAAGAATTGATAGTTCCGCTAATGTTAAGAGACTCCATTTCCCACATTCCTTCGCACTGTGGAGGCATTGCGTGTTGAGTGGCGGAATTTAGAGAAAGAGAGAGAGAGGGAGAGAGTCCGCACTCTGCCTTGACAAGTCAATCAGTATAGTGATTAATAAAGTAAAAAATATTCCAGCACCATATCCAGTCAACTATGAAAAGGACAACTGGAATCTTCTCTCTGTTTACCTACAAAGTGAGAATCGTGCTAAAATCCCTGAACTAACTCGCGCCAAGTTACTCCACGATGCATGGAATTTGGCATATGCAGGAGAGTTGTCTTTCGCTACAGCATTTAATATGACATTGTTTATGAGACAAGAAAGGCACCATCTAGTATGGGACCCCGTGTTCACAATGATCGATCACATCGGAAGGCATATTTGTTCTTGCATTCAAGATAAATTTAGGGTAAGTTTTGATTTTTTTTTTGGTATAAAGAACCTAATATGTAATTATTTTAAATCAATAATACATTATTCTGTCGGATGTATATTTTTTGTATTGCTTTAATTGCCTGCTATGGTCGGTTAAAGTTATCAGAAGTTTAAAAGTATGAAAGGGGTTAGCCCCGTCAGCATGGGAAAGTTGCACTGGTTTCTTATGAATGATTTTTAATATTATAATAAAATATTTATTAAGAAATCTTTCCTAAGTGTGGAATAACAGTTTAAAAATATTTAAAAATAATATTATATTATTGTTTTTTAACTAAAAAAGCGACACTCCATTTTTTTGTCTCTAATCCGTGCAACAAGTAAGCTATGGGGGTAACAACCCTAACGATAAAGTTTATTTTCTTGATATCTATCAAAGATATCATAATGACATAAAAAAAAAAAATCTCTACACTACACGTCAATCACATCGGTTTCGCCTTTGACGGAGCAAAGGCGAAACCGATGTGATTGACGGTATCCAAGATAGGCGGGATCATATCCCGCTATAGTTATTTTTTATTCGTTTTCTATAAAAGCACTTTATGCCACTACATGACCATTAGCATCATAATTGATCTGTACCATAATAAGAGGTCCGATTTCCACTTTACAATAAAATAAGCTAAATAATCATAATTTTGACCTAAATTATTTTATTTTTGGTAACTTTTCACATATAATTTATAACAAATTAATCTCTTTTTACACTCCAAAAAAACTATATATTGCCATAGAAAAAATACCAAGTAGTTACATAAAGTTGTTGCCTATTAAGGAAGTTCGATATTAGCGCGTTATATAAGTTACCGTTAGAGTGCTTAATAGTTGGCGGGAATAATTTAACTTTCGCTAATTGGATGCGTGCGTTAAATATTTAATATTAACATTAAGATGGGAAATAGATTTTTAGTAACGAAATATATTAAAATTATATTATATTAAAATCAAATTAATCAGCTTCACGCTGTATTCCGCACACAGCAGGGTAGACAGAGGGAACCTAGTGTTGAGACACCGTTCCCCATTTTCTACCGAATTCTGGAGACACTGCGTGTTGAGTAGTGGAACTCGATGCTGCGCTTTGTCTTGACACCAGAGCGAAGATATGAAAATATTAAATATTATAATTCATTTCTTCGAGTGGGCATCGAACCCACAACCAGTCGCGTATACAAACACACACATGTACATTTGTACTATGACTAGCCTAAATATATTACGTAACTAGTAAAATTGTTTTTTTATCGGCACATTGAAGATCCCATTTCAATAATAAATATATATCGTAGTAGGTATGATGTAGACTGTTATTGCGCTTATTAGATTTGTCTCTACAAAATTTTACTGACCTGGCCAAAATTTTTGATGTATAGATATTGCATTTGAACTCATAATGTTCTTAGAACACGAAAAGTAAATCAGATTAGTAAATAATAATTGTGAAGTTCAAGCGGGCGAAGCCGCGAGCGATTCGCTAGTAATATATAGTTTACAAGTGTCATATAATAAATAGATAAAAAAAAACAATAAAAATCGCAATAAAAGTATCGAGAGACGTTATTTGTTTAAGACATAAAATCCTGTTGCTTCTGAATCAGTGAATGTTCGTACTTTTATCGTTCAATACAGCTTAGAGCGCGATGTTTTATTGCGAAGTTGTTCCGATAAGGTATTGAATAGGACTGCGTTACAAATATTAAAAATAAAATACAAATAGCTTTGTTTAGCTTTTCTAATATCCGATATGGAAAAGCGTTTTACGAAATCATTTTTTTTTGGTATATTTTACTTGGAAATTGTTAAAAGAATAAGTGAAGATATTTTATTTTTATTCATGGTGACGGCTTTTGCGATAACCAATTTTGTAAGTTAAGCTTTATACCGTATATATAACAGTAGGCAGAGAGAACGCCATAAAAATCAAATCAAATCAGCTTCACTCTGTATCCCGCACACAGCAGGGTAGGCAGAGGGAACCTAGTGTTAAGACACTCTTACTACTTTCATTAATTAATAAGTAAGTATGTAATACGTATCGGTCGTGGCGCAGAGCCACAAAGTGTGACTGTAAAATCGACTAGTTGTGGGTTCAATCCCCACTGGAGGGAGTGAAATATTTATTTACATTTCTTCGCTCTGGTGTCGAGGCAAAGCGCGGCGTTGAGTTCCGCCACTCAGCACGCAATGCCTCCAAAATTCGACGGAAAGTGGGGAACGGAATATCTAAACAGTAGGTTTTGCCTTTGCCTACCTTGTTGTGTGCGGGATACAGTGTGAAGCTAGTGTAAATTATTAAGATAAAATATGTTTGTGTGAGCGAGGCTGTATTAAATTGTGGATATCACGTTAAAGAAATTTCTTTGTGTGAAATGTAAATCAAATAAGTACCATACAATGTTTCTTTTACTAATGTTGATATTATTCAACGAACTAGCATTAAACATTTTTTTATTATATTTCTTAAGGCATACGTTCGCATACTACTAAATCCTCTGTACGATGAGTTGACAAAAGAAGTTAGGGACGACGAAGAGAACTGGAAGAAGAATCTACGTTCTTTAAGCAAAACTTTCTTATGTCACGCTGGTTATAAACCCTGTATTTTGGAGGCCCAAGAGCAATATGCTAAGTGGATGCAGGCGCCTAATCCTGATGAAGGGAATCCGTAAGTATTTGGTGTTTGCATAATTTATTGTTTGTGATAAGAGTATAATCTACTTTACACTTTAAAAGTGTTTAAAAATAGCTTAAATATTTACCGGAAACCGACGGGGCCGAAGGATATAAGCGTTCGTCTTTTAACGCGACGGTTGTGGATTCGATTCCTACTCCGGAGAATTAAATATTTAATATTTTCATTTGTTCGCTCCGGTTACCAGGCAAAGCACGGCGTTGAGTTACGTTACTCAAAATGCAAAAATTGTGGAGGAGTGTGGGTGGGCTGGTTAGGTTCTCTGGTTCCCTCCGTCTACCTTGCTGCTATGTGCAGGGGTATCCTGAATGAAGTTAATAAAAAAAATTACAGATTAAACATAGTCTTACTAGTAATAGTATTTTTAGCACTATAAAGTGAGATTTTGAAAAATGTATAATAAATAATCCTTTAGATTCTAAAATTAAAGTACAAATTAAACTAAAATTTCATCTACCAACCTCGGCTAGTCTTGAATGGACAAAGATCGTTTATTTAGAGCGTGAAAATTTAATTTATTCTCGACCATTTTTGTACTGTCATTGTAAATATCTATTTTGTCATGTTAGCCATTTTAAAATATAAATATGTTTTAACTTTTTACTAATAACTTGTCCTGTAAAAGATACGTAGGGTTTTCCTTACGTAGTCGTAAGTTACTTAACATTTGGGAAACAACCGTATATATATAAAATATTCAGTTTCTGCTCCAAGGCTCGGTTCTGGCTCCTGAGCTATATAACATCTATACATCGGACCTACCTACCTGAGACAATAAAGTAACAATTGCTACCTACGCTGTTGACATTGCTTTCTTAGCAATATCAACAGCGTAGGTATAGATAGAGACCCCAAGACTGCAAGCAGAGACTTGCAAACTCAGTTAGACATAATTTCTGATTGGTTCCAAAAATATTGAACCCGAGCGAGCACATCGAAATCCAACCACAACACTTTTAATCTTTGGAAAGAAACACATACAGACTGATAGCAGATAAATTATATATATAAATAAAAAAAAACAGTTTTATGTCCTTACGTTTTTGCAATTGGTACACGGGGCTTACATAGAAATAGTTATTCTGTTCTACATTTTCCGGACATTTCAGTAACATTATTTAACTTCACACTGTACGTATATCGTACATAGCAGAGTAGCCAAAGGAAACTTGGAAACCTCGTTTTAATAGACTCCGTTCCTATTCAACCACTTTAGTTGCCCACTTTCAGCCAAATTCTCGGGACATTGCGTGTAAGTGATGGAACTCAACGCCCACTTTTACCTCGTTGTCACAGCGAGGAAATGATAATATATAATATTTCAATCCTTGGAGTGGGAACCGAATCCACGAATCATACGTCACGTTTACAGTCACACGTGCCACTGCGCCACGACTATTTAGAGTGTCAATAAGCTACAATGACGTCGAGTGAATATTTAATTGAATTAAATATTCCTTGAGCGAAAATTCTGATTATCATACAAACTCAACTTCGCCGTCTCGTATCTATATTTTTATCGTTACGCTGTGTCCCGTTTGTAGCAGGGTAGGCAGATGGATCTAGTGTTAGAACACACTCCCAGTTTTCCGGAATATATAGGAATTGCAGGGTAGGCAGAGGGAACCTAATGTTAGAACACATTACCAGTTTTCCGGAATATATAGGAATTGCAGTGTAGGCAGAGGGAATCTAATGTTAGAACACATTACCAGTTTTCCGGAATATATAGGAATTGCAGGGTAGGCAGAGGGAATCTAATGTTAGAACACATTACCAGTTTTCCGGAATATATAGGAATTGCAGGGTAGGCAGAGGGAACCTAATGTTAGAACACATTACCAGTTTTCCGCTGAATTCTGGAGAAATTGCGTGTGGCTAAACTCAACGCCGTGCTTTGCCTCGACACCAGAGCGAAGACATGAAATAATTAAATATTATGAAATTAGTTTAATAAAAAGGTTCTTTTGTAAAAAAATACATAGTCGTCGACTATTTGTTTCTTTGTCGAGAAAGTTATTATTTTTATATAAGTTTAGATTTAATTATTACTTTACTATAATAAGATTTGTTTCTTTATTTTAATATAGAATAATTGTATAGGTCGACTGATATTTATATTTGCAATTTTATCACTATATAACAGACGACAGACAGACGATATTAGCAGAAAACCAGGTGATATCACTATATATTATTTAATCCGACACAACTAATTAGATAAAAATGTTAAACAAAAGCTTTTAAATATCATTCTTCTACTATTCAAAAGAATTTAATATCTTAGAAGAATAACCAGCCATTATTATTGTTTCCTTTAGATGCAATATCTTTCCTTTGTAAATAAGAGGTTGATATGGAGTATCATTTCGTCTGCTTGAAGCATTAATAATGTCACATATTATTCCGGATAAAAATATTTTACTTTCGCCTTGTGATATTTATATATTGCTATATTATCATTTGTGGATATGTGGTACTTTAGTTGTATATGTTATTTCTGGTATGTTTATAGTGAATATTGTTGATTGAATTATAATTTTTGTAGTTGAACCCAGAATTTGGAAAAAAGTGGGAAACGAAAGAGTCTTAGGCCCCCTACTTTCTCTTTGCTTATCTTGCTATGTGTAGGATATAATGTGAAACTAAAAAAGCGGAGATCTCAAATTCTATGTTTATTATAATTTTCTTTGTCAGCATACAATATTGGTGGCTGGTGGCCTTGTTCTTAAAGCAAATTGCATGCTTTCAGTATATATTTTGTGCGTAAACCAATTAATTTATTTATATTATATTTATATGCCTTTTTTCAGGATATCCAATCAATACATATGCCCCGTCTTTCAATGGGGCACCCAAAAAGAATGGGATTTCGGTCTTCAAAGAGTAATAAACTTCCCGCCCTCGAGGAAGCAGAGTGAACGAACGTATCTCTTAAAAACACTTGCAGGGTGTCCAGTGGAAGAGTTTAAAATACAGAAATTATTAAACATTACCATTTTGGAGGGGAATGGTAATTTCACTGAAACTGATTTGTTTTTGATATTCAGCATGTTGACTGGTAATCCACATGGATACGCTACGTTGTTCCATTTCCTTAGCAGCCACTGGAATATTCTTAAGGAGAAGTAAGTGATGATTTTATTTTGAATTTGGCCGAATTAATACATTAATCGTAGAAGAACATTTTCTTCTTCTATAGATCCTTGGAATATTGTAATTCCCTTCCGCTTCTTACGACAAAGCGCCGTGTTCAGCGTTGACTCCCGCCACTTGTTTTTTTAAATTTCCTATACGTTTCTTATTTTAAAATGTCAGTTATTATAAATTTTTATAAGTGTAGATTTAAACTGGAATTATGTCGTTAAAGATTTCTAAATGATTATGCCGCCGAGATCATTATAATATCTTCATTATTATAATAATACTTAATAATCACACCTATACATATTGAATACTATATTCTAATAATATCAGACGCTATGTGGCTAAGTGGAGAGTACATATACATATCTAAGTTCTCTCTGTAAGTCTGGTTTCACCACGAAAAAGAAAAGCGCGATTAATGTTTAGGAGAAACGGACTCCTTTTAAATAAAATAGCTTTACATTTCCATCAACAAAGAGTTTTATATTTTGTAATTCTTTCACTCCTTTCCTAGAACTGAGCGAGTTCATTTCAATTCTCTCTTCTCTCTCGGTCATTTACGCTTCACTATTTATTGGCGGAAATACAAGTACCTATGCGGTTTACTCTTGCGAGTTTAACGTAGTCCTTAATGACCCCGCTCCACTGGCGATGGAAACCGGGCTTAAAACATACAAATATGAGAGCGATAAAGAAAAATAAAATCACGCTGTATCCTGCACACAGCAGGGTAGACGGAGGGAACCTAGTGTTAAAATACTCCGTTTCCCACTTTCTGCCGAATTCTGGAGTCATTGCGTGTTGAGTGGCAGAACTCAGAAAGAAAAATGCAAAAATCATATTGAGATATATTTAAAGTAAATGTTTTTTCTACAGGTTTTCAAGCAAAACTAACATATGGGATAATCTTATAACGTCAGCAACATCACAATTTACAACCCAAGCTGGCTTAGACCTTGTCTCCAATCTTTATATAGAACATCAAGGAGAATTTGGTTCAGCTGAACATATAATTGAGAAATCTATGAGAAATATACGCGAAGAGGCCAAGTGGTCGGCGGAAAATCTACCAGTCATTGAGCAATGGTTGGACGGATATTTAGCCAAAGCTAAGGTTAATGACGATCAGTTTATTAAAAATTAGATTTATTTATGTATTATAATTTCGTAGTTGTAGTTAGTCTCTATTGACTGTTGTGTTATCTATTTTAGATGTACTTTTTTATTAAACGTAATTTTTTTATATAGTTTTGTAACTTTTAAAATAAAGAAAATGCAAATAAAATAGAGAGATTTAACACTAGGCTTTGCATGTCTATCGAATAAAGTCAAATTAAACAGAAACATTTTTGCCGTGTTATGATTGTAAAAATTAAGTTGAATAAATATATATGTAAATGTAAAACCTTGTATATTACTAACTAAATTGCTTTAATTAAAATAAGGGCATGACGCATTTTGTAAAGATTTTATTGTAATAAATTAGTTGAATATTTATTTAGTGACTATTTTTTATTCTCGAAAGCGCGGTGTTAATTTCCGCCACTCAGCACGCAATGCCTCCAGAATTCGGGGAACAGAGTGTCTTAACACGAAATTCCTTCTGCCTACTCTGCTGTGTGCGGGATACAGCGTGAAGCTGATTTAATTTGATTTAATTTTAATTTTATCCTCCATATTTGGATTTCAAGTAGAAACAGAAATATATTTTATTTATGTTTTTATACTGTGTAAAGAAATGTTTATAATTTCAAATTCCTGTATATAAAAGTATATGTAAATATGAAAGTTCATTCATAAATATTTTATGATTCTCGATATATTTAAGTGCAAGAACTCAACAGGTCATTTTTTTACGTGGGCTAAAACGTGTGCAGCTAAAAATATATAATTATATTTTTTACAGTTATTTATTATATATTTATTAGGAAGCCCATACATAATATATCTCAATTATAGATTAACTTTACATGTACACAAGTTAAAATTGTTGCTTACATAATTAAAACTAAAATAAGAAGGGAAGAGATATAAATTTAAATAAAGAAGAAGAAAAAAGTTTACCACCTAAATAAATTAATAAATAGTAAATACTAAAAAGATAACGTAAATTGAGGCTAGTTGTGGGATACTAGTGTAGTGACAGTAGTGGCGCTTTGGCTTGTTACAAGATCGAATAAATGAAAATATTAAATATTTCACTTCTTCGAATAAGAATCAAACCTACAACCTACTGCGTTAACAGGCGCACGTTAACTTGCATCCTTATGCCATGACTGGCCTCAAGTACAGTATGGAAAAAGAAAACAAAACTTACGTTCCTTTTCTAAAGAAAAGGAGGTTAAAGAAATTTAATATAGTTATATGAATTAAAATTTGATAAAACAAAAAAAAAACAGCTTCACGCTGCATCCCGCATACAGCAGGGCAGGCAGAGGGAACCTAGTGTTAAGACACTCCGTTCCCCACTTTCTGCCGAATTCTGGAGGCATTGCGTGTTGAGTGGCAGGACTCAACACCGCGGTTTGCTTCGACACCAGAGCGAAGAAATGGAAATATAAATGTAAATAAATATTTCATCTCCTCAAGTGGGAATCGAACCCACAACCAGTCGGTTTTACAGTCACACTTTTTACCACTGCGCCACGTCTGAAAATCAAGTTTATTCTAGTTTACCACTTTTGGCACATTTTTATTTCAGAAAACAAGAATTCGAAAGCCATTGATAAATTTTTCCCAAGAGAAGAAAAAGGTTAGATGAAACATATTTTGACCTCCCCAAGTTCGTAGCATTTTTATCACATAAGGACTATTTGTTTAAAATGCCCTGCTACTTCCTTTAAAATACCCAAGGGATTGTTTCTTGAAATATGTGTTAGGGCAAATAAAATACAGGATATAAAGAGAATATCTATATATCTTGTATTTTTTATCAAAATAAAAAAAAAGATTGCTTCACGCTGTATCCCGCACATAGCAGGGTAGGCAGAGGGAAGCTATAATTAAGACACTCCGTTTCCCACTTTCTGCTAAATTCTGGAGGCATTAATCGTTGAGTGCCAGAACTCAACGCTGCGCTTTGCCTCGACACCAGAGCGAAAAAATGAAAGTATAAATTTAAGTAAATATTTCATCTCCTCGAGTGGGGATCGAACCCACAACCAGTCGGTTTTTACAGCCACACTTTGTGCCACTGCGCCACGACTGGCCTTTTTATTTTTTCCAAAATTCTAACAAAACTCGCCTGGCTGTGATAAATTTGTGGTAAAGTTTTCTAAGTTATATATTTAATATTAAGTTTGTTATGCTCGAAAATGTTAATTATAATCTATAATTTGAGGACATCACGGCTCAAAGGTACAAGTTGCGACGGTTATGGTTTCGACTCCTATTCGGGGGAATTAAATATTTAATATGGCAAACCGTCAACATCACTCGATACTTATATCTCGAGATTTCAGCGGAAAATGGAGAACGAAAGTGCCTTTATTAGTACAGAGTATCCTAATACAAGTTTCCCAGGGTCTCTCTACCTACCATCTTTATTATGAGCGGGATACAGTTTGAAGTATTATAATCCATAACGTTGACAGTAAGGTTAAACTTATCTAAAGTCCGTAATGCGAAAATAATTTTAAAAATCCTGTATTGCGAATCGA